>NQII01000368.1:490550-676397 GCA_002778355.1 Clitarchus hookeri | reverse complement strand
AATTTCTGTGCTTTGTGTGCAAACCCCCCAACGAAAGTATCAATGTAGAAGAAGTGAAATAGCAATTTGTTGCGTACAAACTAATGTTTCTGGAATTACGTGAAATATACATCAGAATCAAACTACAATCTTCAAACTCGTGCGCCACAGTCAGCAGTCCTGCCAACTTTACCTTTGCCTGTGTTTACGGGAACTTGAGCCGAGTGGACAGGGTTTTCTGAACTACAATTTAAATCAATGGTTGGGCAAATTCCTAGCATAAGTAAAGTGCAGAAACTGCACTACTTATTGAGCTGTTTGAAAAGAGAACCACAGGACCTGGTAAGCAACATCCCAGTTATTGATAAAAATTATGATGTAATATCAGATTTATTGGAGAAAAAGTACAAAAGTGTACGGCTACAGCCACCATTCATGTGCAAAAAATCCTGCATCTTCCAACCATAAACAGTAAGAATGATGCATCATATTCAGCTTTTCTGTGCACAGTTGAAGAAAATCTTAATGCGCTAAAAGCTTAAGATTTTCCAGTTCACTAGTGGAATTTTTTGTTACTGAATATATTGCTGGAGAAACTTGATGAACCCTTGAAACAGACATTTGAAATGTCAAAGGATGATGAGATTCCATCATACACTTGACAGTTGCAGTTTTTGCAATGCAAACACTTGCTGCAGAACATGCAGAATTATTGACTTCCTGTGAACCAAGACCTATCTCATTTAAGACTGTTCTGAGTTAAGATGTCAAGTACGTGGCCTAACAAGATGAGGTCGTTAAGCGCAGGTATGCAGAATGGTTTGGTGAACCCTTTAAAGATCATGCTAGTATAAGTCAGTGATTAGTAATCTGAAAAACAAAAGGATGATGGATCACATACACTGATACGATACCAGTCGTTCTTGTTGTTTAAACCTGATTGAAAAATGAGGCACATCCTAGAGAAACGTCTCTGCTTTAATTGCCTCAGAGGTGGTCATACAGCAATGCAGCGTGGATCAAGATTTTAGTGTCAACGTCGTGGGAAATTACATCACACTTTGCCTCACATAGCAGACAATGGAGGTGGATCCAATATCAGATACAGATAATGCCGGTGCAGCTGATTGTCAAGATAGCAGAGTGGTGATGTCCTCAGCTCTGTGTGTCCAGGTCACGGATGGTGTTGGGAAATTGCATACAGTGAGAGCCCTACTAGATACAGCATCACAATCATCCTTCATCACAGATGCATGTGTGGAGCACTTAGGACTGAGATGGTGCTGTTCAAAAGTCAGCATATCTGGGATTGCGAAGATGTCTGCTCCTGAAACAAAGGGAGAGGCGGTGTGCAAAAATTGTATCATTTGCACTCAGAGGAGTTTCGCCTTGTTACTAGAACCTTGATCCTCAACAGATTAAAAAGGGACATGCTATCGGTACAGGTAGACACATCATTCCTTGCTCACCTGAAGGATCTCCCGTTGGCAGACTCACAGTTTGCGACACCTGGAGCAATCGACATACTTCTCTCTGCAGAGGTAATGACGGGTGCCAAAGTTTCTGGACAACCACGTGCCTTCCAAACAGACTTTGGTTGGGTGCTGCCTGGAGAGGCCCTATGTGAACACAGTAGTCCAGAGTAGTCCTTCCTTACTTGTGCTCGCAATAGCGGCCTTGACAGCACCCTGCAGAGGTTGTGGGACAATGAGGAGGTTCCAGGGGGCAACTTCATTTCCAAGGACGACCAGAGGTGTGAAGAGTACTCTTTAAGTAAGCATGTTCGTAATGATGCAGGGAGGTATGTATTACCTCTTCCATTTAAGAATGATAGCTGTGATACTTTATTGGGGAATTCATGTGGGGTGGCAGTCGGACGACTCCGTGTTCAGGAACGGAAGTTAGGAAGGTCATCATGTTTGCACTCTGAATATAAACATTTCCTGGAGGAATACGAGCAATTAGGGCATATGACGTGTAAGTACATGAAATATGATGATGATGGTGAGTTGGAGCTGACATTTTTATCACATGAAACACCTTCTTACATCATCCCCAATCAAATAGTTGTGAAGGAGGGCAGTGTCTCCTCAAAAGTAAAGAGTTGTGTTCGATGCTTGGCACCAACTGTTAATGGATCATGCCTTAATGACGTGCTCTTGTGTGGTCCGGAACTCCAGAAGGATATCTGTGATATTGTAATGAACTTTAGAACATCAAATATAGCACTCACAGCTGATGTGCGTAAGATGTACATGCAGATAGGTATTGACCCACGAGACCGGAAGTATCAATGTGAATTGTGGCGACCAACCCCAGACTCGGGGGTCAAACTCTATGAAGTAAATGCCGTGACTTATGGGTTACCCTACTCAGTACTGCGTACAATTCAGCAATTGGTAACTGACGAAGGAACCCAATCCCTCTTAGCAGGACGTCTTCGTCGACGACATGGTCACAGGAACATCTACTATCACTAAAGTACAGCTCGTTAGATTATTGGATGCTGGAGGGTTCCAACTACATAAATGGTGTTCGAAGCAGGACTTGATAGATGATGTAAGTGTATCATGAGTCTAGAACCCTGCACTGGAGTGAATCTGTGCAGGTGATGCGTCTGCGCTGGGATCCAGAACATGACTGCTTCATCTACAGGATGCAGGTATATGATGCACCAAACACCAAGCGAGGCATTCTCTCCAGCAATGCTCACTTGCATGACCCTTGTGGATGGTTGGCCCCAGTGTCGCAGTTAGCAAGATCTTGCTTCAGTTGTCATGGACCTAAGGCCTTTGCTGGGATCAACCTGTAGGACATGATGTACTTTACCAGTGGGAGGAGATTAGGAAGTCTCTTCCTAGCCTCTGTGAGGTTAAAATTGCTAGGTTTATTCCACTTCGCGGGGGGGGGGCACAGGAGCAGTTTCACGTATTTTGCGATGCCAGTGAGAAAGCCTATGCTGCAGTCATTTATGTCTGATGTGTGATGATGTACTGGAATATTCAAGTCAATTTTCTCTGTTCAAAGTCGAAGGTGGCCCCATTGAAGACTCTCACTGTGCCTATACTTGAGTTGTGTGCGGCACTGTTATTGACTAGGCCGTGGCAACACATCAACAGACTGTATTTTGAGAAGATCAAAGAGTTTTAGCTTCATACTTGGGCAGATTCAAGTGTTGTATTGGCGTGGTTACATGTCACCACTGGCCTCCGTTCACTTCACCCCCATCACTGCCACAGACCTCTGCTGTTAGGCACCATTCATATAATTTTGTTTATGTGTTTGTATCTATATACACAATAAAAAAAACACATGTATATACTCATGTACACACACAGTTGAACATTGCTATAACAACTGAAGATGGCTAGATAAATTATTAATATAGCGTATTATTGTTACAACCAAAAATTACAATGAAGCATCACTTCATCCAACGTTATTGTACTCACTTCCTGGGCACCCTTTTTCTAAATGCCTTTGGAGCTTGCAGTTTCATATGCATAAAATATTGGTAAAGGTGGTTCACGATAAGGTGAGCACTTTAGAAATCTACCTTTGAAAAAAAATTGTCTATAACTGCGTATGTTTATATAGTCATTTCACTGATAGAAAAATAGAGTTGTACATTGTTCTGAAAACATTGCTTAACAATACAATACAGTACCATCACCACATTTCACCACAACATATATTGTAGTAGCAATTACACTGAATGGTTAATTGTCCCCTTTACCATCACTCTTTTATCAAAGGCTCCCCTTCCCGTTGATCTTTTCATCAGCGACTCTGTTCCCATTACTCCTATTATCCCACTTACCTTCCTTTTCCCAGTTATTGCTCTCCTTTTCCCTGTACATTCCCCTCTCTCCAAGTGCTCCCCTCTCTCAGTGTTCCTTTTTCAAGAGCCACCTTCCTGGTAATCTCTTTCTCAGTGCCCTTTATCCCAATAATTCTCCTTTTCTTGGTTCTCCCCCTTTTTCCCTGGTTCTCCCCTTTCCCCCCTGGTTCTCCCCCTTTTCCCCCTGGTTCTCCCCCTTTTCCCCCTGGTTCTCCCCCTTTTCCCCCTGGTTCTCCCCCTTTCCCCCCTGGTTTTCCCCTGGTTCTCCCCTTTTTCCCCATAAGGCTCTCTACTCAATGTGTTCTTTCACTACCTGCTCACCTGCCCAGTGCTCCGCTGCCTGATGCTTCCAAATGGACGTGCAAGTCGCAGCTTGGCACGGAAGTGCAAGAGGCTGTGAGTGCAGTGTGTGATTGCAGGGCATGGCCATGGACAAGAGTGGGAACATCCAGCTGGAGAACTTCCAGCAGAACCACTACGTGTACCAGCCGCCCGACCAGCAGCAGCAGCTGCAGCAACACCACCTGCAGCAACAGCAGCAGCAGCAACAACAGCAGCAGTGCAACCCTGCGCTCATGTCCAGTCCACAGAACATACCCGCCGTCAACACGGTGAGCGACTCCACCTTCCTACTCCTCCTAGTGGCCTTCCGTGCTCGTCGCACTGGTACAGGACGTGGCATTCGTAGTGAAGACAATCGTATGCTAATAATGTTGAAAAACACATATCTGTGTTTGGAGATGTAGAGAGTCATTGGGTGGTCTTTGTTCCCTGAGGAGAGGCAGGAGAGAGTATTTGGTGTTTATGGCGCCAGTTTTCTTGAAGCTGGTGGCAGATGTGCATCTCATTATTCAGTGACAGGCAGGCTTTTTCAGGTCCAGTGGCAGGTCAGTTTTTTCAGAGCCAGTGAGAGGTGTGTGTTTCAGAAGCCAGTGGTTGAAGGGCATATTGTTAATCGCTGTTTCCAAGGCTGGTGGCAAATGGGCTTTTCCAGGGCCGCTAATAGGCATTTCTAGTCCTCCCTCCCATTACCCCTCTACAACAAACACCCGCCAACCTTCCTCCAGCACAGCTGTGGGTGTTTCTATAAGTCGGTAGCAAATTTTTATAGAGCCATTAGCAGGTATCTGCTTTTGGATTTTGCTGAAAGAAGTGTATATTTTCAGTCTAACAGGTAAATTTTGGGCTTTTGTTTTCTGTTTTCATAAATTTGTTGTATTTTAGGAGAAAGGAAGTATTCATACCATTTGCAGTATGTTTTTTTTCAGTGTTGGTATTGTCTCTATATTAAATGTCTGTATCTGGTCAGTTTGTCATAAACAAATGTTTTCTGTGACTTTACCTAGTTCATTGTGTTGAAGTTTGCGAGTATATAATCAGTGATTCTTCCTTTGGAATCTGTAGTTTGTCAATATTTTGCATCCATTTCTACCCTCATTATGCCTTTTTCTTCCTTTTCTTAAAGTTTATAAGAATTTTATGTTTTCAGAATCTGTCGCACGTTGTCTTCAGAGTCTGTTGAGTTTTCGTCATCGTTTAAATGGCTGTCAAGATGAGGTATACTTTCATCCCTTTAAAGATGCCATTTGTACTTTGTAGCAACATTTCTTGAGAAATATCTAAACAATTGGCATTGGCATTGTGTTTTTTCACTAATGCAGCTAACACATTGAATGACTTTGAAATACAGTTAAGAAATGTATTGCTTATTCCATTGTGTGAAGCATTTTTTGTGGCAAAAAAACACTGCATTTTCAATATTTTTTGCTGCGTCTTTTCTACTGATTAAGACAGTTGCCACTATTTGAAGAGCTGTGGATGTGAGGTTATATTGCTATTTCAGTGTTTAGAGGTTATGGGACTTGCAGTTTTAGAGCTTCCTTGTGACCGATACGCATGTGCAGGTGGACTGCTGGAATTGGTACGTTTGTGTTTTATGGGAATGGAATATTCTATCTTCTGAGGACTGGCAGATAAAATACTGTGTTGCGTATAGCATTGAAAACATCGTAAAGTATTTACTTGAATGACATTTTTGTCTTGATCTGCTTCTGCCTTTTAGACATTGATTGCTAGCACAAAGCACGTATCTGCTCCATTTTGCAACCTCTTGTTTCTCGGATATATTTTTACTGATGCCTTTCAATTTTTTTTAGTAAGTGCACAACTTACTTGTGTTAGTGTGCTAATACAACTTAGAGGAGTCCCTGCCCCTCGTAGCAGTAGTGCCAATGATATAGCGACAGCTGTTTTCTCTCTCCGTATGACAATGTTTTTACTGTTGTCCATTTTCTTTTCAGCATGCATCTGTTTGGATTTTATCAGTGTTCAATAATTCTCATCCATCTCTGAGTGTTTAGAATTTTCAATTTTCTGTGTCTCCAGTAAGATTGCATGGGTATAAGTACTGTAGTTAAAGTCCACAGGTTTAGAATGCCAACATAAAAAAACAGTAAGAAAGGGCAATGTTAGATAAAGGTTTTTGCCAACTTTGTGAGCAAATGTTCCTCCATATTGATGCATTTATTTTGTCCAATATCTTGCACTGCAACCGTGTGTAAAAATTCATGGCGGGATAAAGAACTCAACAGAAATCAAACCCTGTGAAAAACATTTTTGCTCCAAAAGTTAGTAAAAACAGTTATATAAGATATAGTCCTTTCTTGATTTTCTACGGTGGCTACTGTAAACTTGTGAAACACACTTAACATTTATAGTGTTGACTTACCTTATTTACCACAGTATCTTATGCACTTATTACCATTTTTTGGGATATTTTTATGAACTGATTACATCTATCACTGCCTTTAAAACAATTACAGTAAAATCTTGTTATAACATACATCAGCAAAGCCTCAACTTTTATACGTAGTTTTGAAAGTACAGGATGAGTATAAAAGAATACACCAACTTTGAAAGTCCATAATATCAAAACCAAACAACCTACAACTTTGATTGACCAACCAAAACATGGTATGGTTACACACTTATGCATTCACGTTTTGATTTTATGTATGAAAGAATTAAAAAATGGTACTGCACGTCAACACCATTAATCTGTGTAGACTTATGTGGATAGATGTCGTTACGAATCGACAGTAAGGATCAATTGTTTACAGATTATAAATAAATAATATACTGAACTGACTCTCCACATTTTTTACGTGTCACATTGGTAAACAAAACCTGATATAGGTTAGAATTGGCTTTAAAAAAATCAGTTCCTTTCTGTAAAATCCACATATGAACATTGATCCAGGTAAAATCATTTTAATTTTACTGAAAGTTAACCTAAATTATGAATGTTGTGATATATTATTACGTAGTTCACGTAGAGACTTTGGGCAGGAATTGAAAATTGTACATTAAAAGGAAAGAGACGTTGTATCGGAATTTTACTGTAGTTTCAACAAGAATGTGGTTGGCATGTGAGCTGTGATAAGATAAAAGAAGCGAGTCATGTTCGTTTTATATTAAGGTAGTGTTGTGGTATAAAGGGGCGAAGCAACAATTGACGTTGGAAGAGGGAAGACTGAGACGAAGGAAGCTGAGCGATAGGTAGCAAGAGGGAGAGAGGCACAAAGGCACCAGGCTGTCACTTCCTTTATTCTCTGTATCTTCCATGTCAAAGCTTCAAAGTTAGACTTCCACTCGGCCTCCCCCTCTTTTTCTCTATTAGTTCTCAGTGTGTGCACACACTCATGTGCATGGAAGCCTTGAAGAGGACAGAGGTATAGTTCATTTCATATAAAAAGGCCACATTCTGACAGTCAGTGAGTGGCAACTTAATATATTGAAAACAACTAACGTCCCATTTACAAAATCCTGTATCAGCTGATGCACGAACGAACAAAAGTTAATATTACGTTGGCTATTCTGAGAGCAGTGCCGAAGCACATCACACAAGCAGAAAATACGCGCATAAGAAAGAGTTCGTACATTAATTAATACATTTTATTTTACGTGGTCATAAAACAGCAGTTTTTAGTTTTAGAAACGAAACTTCGTGATAAAATAGTAATGTATAGGTGTTCAAAATGAGATGCACAATAAAACGATACGTATCCAAATGTGACGAAAAAATCCAAAGTTTCCAGACTCTCAAACCAGGTGCTGCTATCTTGTGGGTTAAAAGTGCACCATATGTTGCAATATGCCCTTCCACGCCATCTGTCATCCATATCCCGAACTACACTCAGAAACATGTTATAGTTTTGTTTTTTAAAATAACGTATTCACGCGCATATATAAATAATTTTATTTTCCCGCGAGCTCTGTATAATTTTTAAAGTAACTTGTATTTCGTAAACCCCGTTTATGAACGACCCTACACACGTCCACAAGCTCCGTTTACGAATGCAGCGCCACCAAAGCAGTTCACCAATTGCCGCACGCAGCAGCACCTCCTGGCCACATCAAAGCCTATTCTTGAAACGCCATTTGATGGCGAATGGATACATAAACGAAAAGGCGCTGCGATTGTCAACTGTCAAGAAAGTGGCCTTCTTATATGGTACAGAATATAGCATAGGGCAGAGGAAGGAATGCTGCCATGTCCACGGTAGAGAGGAGTAGTTGGAGGGTGGCGAAGGAGAAACTCCAGGAACGTGAGGGAGGGGAAGTGCGTGGCTCCTTGTCTTCCATACAAATTGCTGTTTGGCCAATGGCACACAAGAAAATAAAATCAAGAGCAGTTTTCACTGAATGACAACAGCTGCACGTAAAAATGTGTATTGCCGTCCCATTTTCTCGCAGCTGCTTGTTAAAACTACAGTGTGCATAAAATATGCAGTGATATTATTTTTTTCTTAAATTTGGAATTGGAAATATTGGTTGCGTAAGATATGCAGGTAAATATGGTATATTCCGCTCACTTTTATTATTTAAAATTAAATTACAACAAAGGTTTGTCAGCAAGTACATTAGACATGTGATGGTGAAACTTTCAGTTACCATTGTGTTTTTAATTTCTTTAATCAAATTCCTTGAATCAAGAAATGTTCCGTGTAAATTTATAACTTCATATCTAATTTATATATTCCTCCTCCATTTCTTATTTTTGGTGGTATGAGAATGGTAAATGAAGGGTTCATGTGCACAGGATGTAATTTTCAGGTAATCATGCATAATTGTTTTTATTTTTATTGACTGATGTGTAGTTAAAGCCTGTACTCTTTTGATTTACACCCCGAGGTCTTGCAGAGTTATACCTGCTGTAGACATGTCGATAGCAGCCTTAAAACTGTAGGTTTTGTATTGGTGCAAGCCAGAGTTTGTAGTGCAAACATGTGTACACTTTTCATGAGAAGTTGCTGTCATTTCTGTAAGTGCATGTGTGTGTATTGAGAGTACAGGCAGTTTCACACAGTAGTTCATTTATGGTACGTCCAGGTCATGTTTGAATCTGTAAATTTTTTGATATTTTTTTTACACTGGTATTTTCCTAAGTGAGGCATAGTTGTATTCACTTAATGTGTTTGTTAGAAAATATTTTAATGTAGTTTTAATCAACATGTTTGAATGTAAATGTAATGAATATTAGCTCTAAAATCATGTATATTATTGTATACTGTCCTCGCAGACATAGTCTGAATGGTGCTATGTTATAAAAATTATTATAAAACTAGTTATTTCCAAGGAAATAATAACTATAGTTAATATAAACAAACATATGCAAAAGGACAGACATTCAAGTACTCACAGTCTAGTACTTGTCGACAAGCCCACACACAAAGAAGGACAACTCATTTTTAACGCAGTCGTGCATCCGTGTAGAAAATGTGTTTATCTGACTTTTGTGTGTGTGTCTATCTACGAGTACCGCCCTGTGAGTGCTTGTGCATTCTTCCTACTTTTCGTACTGTAAACTACTAAGTATGTTATCATTTTTGTGCTTAACCATTTTGACTACCAGATACTGATTCAAATATGGCATTATTTTGGCAGTTAGTAAAGTTGTTGTAGGTGTGGGAAATTTGAATCAAACATTTGTAGAATCCCTTGAATCCACAAGGCTTTGGCTAGAAGTATTTGAGTTAAATATTCAACATAGTAGGTTGAGGTTAGCTATCCTGTAGTAGCACGTTTCATTTACAGTGAAACCCTGTTACATAATTTTCAAATGTTTAAGGAAAATTAAATATTATAAGTGGCGAACTGGTATAATCATACGTAATGTACCAAGATGATGGCACAGGTGTTACGCTTGCAGACAGAAAACCAACGTATACTTAACACGAAGTATTGATGGTAACAATTGTGTTAACCGTTNCGAAGTATTGATGGTAACAATTGTGTTAACCGTTGACAAAATATTTTCTAACTTAATTTTTTTGTCTGTAACTTTTGTGTTACCCAATTTGCATGGCAAACAAAAATACGTTGAACAATGGTCGTTGATGAGCATAGAAGAAATCATTCAGATGTTTATGTACACTTGANCGGCAAACAAAAATACGTTGAACAATGGTCGTTGATGAGCATAGAAGAAATCATTCAGATGTTTATGTACACTTGAATCACCATTGCCGTAGCGATGTATCAAAGAAGAAATGGAATCAAGCAGAAGTGGAACCTTGGAGATGAGCAATAGGACAGTCTTNGCATTATTTTGGCAGTTAGTAAAGTTGTTGTAGGTGTGGGAAATTTGAATCAAACATTTGTAGAATCCCTTGAATCGACAAGGCTTTGGCTAGAAGTATTTGAGTTAAATATTCAACATAGTAGGTTGAGGTTAGCTATCCTGTAGTAGCACGTTTCATTTACAGTGAAACCCTGTTACATAATTTTCAAATGTTTAAGGAAAATTAAATATTATAAGTGGAAAACTGGTATAATCATACGTAATGTACCAAGATGATGGCACAGGTGTTACGCTTGCAGACAGAAAACCAACGTATACTTAACACAAAGTATTGATGGTAACAATTGTGTTAACCGTTGACAAAATATTTTCTAACTTAATTTTTTTGTCTGTAACTTTTGTGTTACCCAATTTGCACGGCAAACAAAAATACGTTGAACAATGGTCGTTGATGAGCATAGAAGAAATCATTCAGATGTTTATGTACACTTGAATCACCATTGCCGTAGCGATGTATCAAAGAAGAAATGGAATCAAGCAGAAGTGGAACCTTGGAGATGAGCAATAGGACAGTCTTCCATTTTTTATTTTTTGTAACCATACGTGCATTGGAATATATGTGCTGCTTTAGCTACAGATTTGCATTAGTGACTACATACATGCAAAGTAAACAGAAGCATTTTTATTGTATAAATTCGTGCTGAGCCAATACAGATTTTTACCGATATCGTTACGAACCGATACTTCCTCGCCGATATCCGATACTGATACTGATACAATGAACTTATGAGTAATGAAATGAAAGACTTCTACTTGCACTAAAAGTATTTTGGAAAGCTGATGGAAATCTGTATTAAAGTCAACGTCACATGATTTACTATTTGATGCTTTAAGTAACATACAAAACAATAGAAAAATTAATTTCCTATAAATTCTTCAAAATCGGAGATTAAAAACAGCACTCAAAAAATACTTTAGTAAAATATTATTAATCTTTGCTAACTAAGAGTAATAAAAATGTGCAGCAGAAAGCTAATCTGAACTTGTTTCAAAATCAAATCTTTTACTACAATCTTGTGTTGGATATTTTGATCCTAGAATCAAAGAGATTCAAGGTATTCAAGAAATGTTGGATTTGAACACCCCATCCTTTGTTGTGTTTGGAGAATTCAGGAAAGATGTGCGCTACCATAAATGCACTAGTGTGTTAAGTGTTTGGCCGTAGTGGAGTGCGTTTGCAGGTGCTGCATGGTTGCAGCACGTGTAGGCCGCTGGCATGTGTGGCACTTGTGTGTAGTGGTAGACTGTGTCGATGTTTCAGAATCATATGAACTCCTTGAGCTCGTATCGTAACCCGCACCACCCCAGTAGCCGACCCAGTTCCCAGACGTCTCCCGGCCTCGTCGTGCAGGTCAGTACGCCGCTCTCTCTAGTGGCACCTGTCTTCTGGAGAAACTCTTTTTGATATTTTAAAATTGGTTCTGGCGTGGGTACAGTATGCAATCTGCATTCAAGTTTTGGTGGGTTTTCTTGCATTTGTGCCGGTATACCAAAGAATTGTTGGGAAACCCAGTCTGTGACAACTATGAACTGATAACGTACTGCAGCTATGTAGCTCGTGCATGTAGCAGTGCTTCACTTGCCATTGCGCACGCCGCCAGCCCTGATACAGTGGTCATGACTGCGTACGTGGTAAGTACATATTCGCTGCATCTTCACACTTTTTGAAACAAACCTATGAACAACCACCGCAAGTTTAACATGTCTGCCTGTGTTTTTAATAAATCATACATAAGAAACATTTAATGAAATTGAGATATAAACATGTTAATATTAACNTGTCTGCCTGTGTTTTTAATAAATCATACATAAGAAACATTTAATGAAATTGAGATATAAACATGTTAATATTAACGTATTCCCTTTGTGATGAAATAAAACTTTTACTCATACATAGACACTTCTCTTTTCTGTGAATATATTTTCATGGTTTCGTAATTTTTGATTAGGTAATTTCTGTATACATTTGGTACTTTCTCTAAGTTTTCTTAAAAAAAAAAATTTGGTAAATTTTAAAATGTAATACAGTATTTAAAACTATAAAGAATGTTTACAATTAATGGTCCTTCGGCAACATACTTAAGTATTTTATTTTATGTAAGTATGTATTTCAGTAGTTAAAATTTTGCCAATTCAATGGGTAAAAAACTTGTGTGTGTACGTAAGAGGCTGTTGATATGAATGTGTAGGCAATGGCACGTGTCGCCAGCATGATTCCCACACAAAATGTGAAACTACTGGGAGGAAACATTGCAAGTCTGGAAAGAACTACAGTAGAACTAGTATTTTACACTATTTTTTTTGTGTGTGCGTGTGCATGCATGTGTGTGTGTGTGTGTGTGTAAGGAACAACATGGTATATTTAAATAGTTTAGCACGTTATTCACAAGACCTTTAGAAAAAAAAGTCTGTTTTTATACTCTTAGCAAATCATGTAAGCACACGAGGGGTGTGCGAAGTTTCAGAAAATCGAAGTTGAATGAAGACCTTTTTCCTTCGTCGTCTTCGGGCAATAACAAAAACTTCAAAGAATTTAAAAAAAAAAAAACAGTTAATTTGAAAAACATACAAACTTCCTAATTTTTTTCATCCCCCATTCCCAAACTGTTTGGAACTTCGATAACCTAAAAAACATGCTTTTTTATTTGTAATATCAATTCTTGTAACTATAAACACTAAAGGAAATTAATTATTTTTGTTTGTTTTTGCCACAACCCGAGTCATTAAAAAAATATATTAAAAAAGTCACACATGCCTGCTATCACAATAAATCCACAAACATGCAAAATTAATTTGTATTGATCTTAGTTCACGCGTGAGGAAATTCATGTATTTGTTTGCTGCGTTTCTTATCTTAGTCCATGGAGCAAACCATACATGTACTTTGTAGTTCTTCTGAAAGAAAATACAAATTATCGTGACTGAACCCAACGCACTCTCTAATTTTTCCTTAGCAATTAACGTAAAGCGCTGTGAACACTTCCAAAAAGAAAATTGATATGTTCAAGAATATATTGCATATTGTTATGTTTATCTGACAAGTGTCTGCGGCGTGGATAGTCGTTCTTTGTTGCTGATGTGTAGGATAATTTTTAAAAAAATACGTGACTTTTGGATTTAAAAAAATTTGTTATTAAAGTGATGTTAATGTAACAGGTGCTATCAATCTGCTGAAAACAATTTTAACTACTGAAAATAATTGCAATTCGTTTATATTACAAATGTATCCATGTTGAGTGGTTATTCTGGTGTTTGGAGGGGCAGGGTTTTAATTTTTTAATGAATTCCATACCATATGTGTAAAAAATTTTTAATTGTTAAAAATTATAATTTGCTCTGACTTGGCCCTTGACTTCGACAAAGACTTATATCTTTGTCTTCGTCTTTGATTTAGTTTGAAAAAAGATCTTCTCACAGTCCTAAAGAACATATAGACATTTTTGTTCACTTTCCTTTAGTTTCCAACTCGTTGATGTCATTGTCGTAAATTAATAGCGAAACAAAAGTCATAATAGTTACTAGACATGTTAACTATTCCACTTTTCCTTGATTGATTCTCAATCTCAATGCCAGTCACTCTTAATTCTCTATTCCAAAAATTGCTTTTCCTTTAGTTACAGACAATTGCTTTACAGAACAAAATACCATATAGGAGGGTGTGAAATCTAATTATTTAAACTAGGCATACATTAGTATTAGGCCTATTACTAACATAAATAATATAACACTTGAACAGTAGGAGCATATTCATATGAAATTCCNTTCTCACAATCCTAAAGAACATATAGACATTTTTGTTCACTTTCCTTTAGTTTCCAACTCGTTGATGTCATTGTCGTAAATTAATAGCGAAACGAAAGTCATAATAGTTACTAGACATGTTAACNGATCTTCTCACAGTCCTAAAGAACATATAGACATTTTTGTTCACTTTCCTTTAGTTTCCAACTCGTTGATGTCATTGTCGTAAATTAATAGCGAAACAAAAGTCATAATAGTTACTAGACATGTTAACTATTCCACTTTTCCTTGATTGATTCTCAATCTCAATGCCAGTCACTCTTAATTCTCTATTCCAAAAATTGCTTTTCCTTTAGTTACAGACAATTGCTTTACAGAACAAAATACCATATAGGAGGGTGTGAAATCTAATTATTTAAACTAGGCATACATTAGTATTAGGCCTATTACTAACATAAATAATATAACACTTGAACAGTAGGAGCATATTCATATGAAATTCCAAAAAGTTTTAAGGTGGTATATGAGATTACATTGAAAGCATATACAATGGAACTGCGTTATTGCGAGTATGGCCTATAGCGTCACGTCCGCTATTGCGATACGTAGTTTTTAAATTCACCGTCATTTTCCCTATAATTTGAAAGGTACTTAATTTTGTTTATAACGCAAATCTGTTAATGAAGCCTTTCACTATAGCGATACAAACATTTGTAAACTTGTATTTGTTTAATTTTTAAACACGTCGTATCACAAGTGACATCCACCCACTTGCCATGCCCGAGCCAGTCTTTGTTAGTCTGTATGCGACACTCGTGTCGGAGGAGCGAGAGAGAGGTGCATGCGGTTGTTGTTGTGAGGGATAAATAATAGAGTATGGTTGAAGAGGGGAGAGGTACAAATGGGAGTAGAGCTATTCAAGGTCAATAAAAGGGTGGTACGCTGGATATAGTGGTGGAGGGGGTGGCGAGATGCTAGTAGTCTACCGCTTCTCTTATGTTGTAGGGGTAGGAAAACTCGGCCGCTTGCAAGGTCATCGCATTGCCACGTGCCAGGCGTGTAAGGAGAAAAGCATGATTACATCTAACAGTTGCCAGACAATGCTACATTGTTTATGATACCGTATTTATTAGTGTATAGTGCGCACCATGATTTATGCAACAAGTACCAGGGAAAAAATTTTTTTAAATAAAATTGCACCAACAATTTGTGGCACCGGTTAGTATGTGACAAATTATTCTTCTTTTACATTAATGTGTGGTGATTGTGATATGTTTGGAAAATGCTTTAATTAAATAACTCGCAGCGCTAAAAGCCAAAACATTGTGGCATGCTGTAAGATAACGGTACCCTACGGTCGTTAAAAGAAGAATGTCAACAAATGCGGTGGTCGGCTTTCTTTTTCTTTTTGATTCTTTTACGCAATGACAATCTGTGGGGTTTTTTTTTTTTCATGCTGGAATGTCGCCCCTCAAAAAAATGTTGTGTTGCCTCGCCTCTTCCCTTCTCCTCACCCTTAGAGGTTGGCTATCCTCTGTCTTACACTGAAACAAAGAAGGTTTGGA
Source organism: Clitarchus hookeri (assembly GCA_002778355.1). Taxonomy (NCBI): domain Eukaryota; kingdom Metazoa; phylum Arthropoda; class Insecta; order Phasmatodea; family Phasmatidae; genus Clitarchus; species Clitarchus hookeri. The sequence goes on along the minus strand of NQII01000368.1, from coordinate 660,628 downwards.
GGAATTTATCGATCTGCAACATGAATGAGCAAGGGAGTGGAGGGGATGCGTAAACATGTGGAAGCTCTGCTTTGCGGCGAGACAGGATGCAAGCTTTGAGGATGCACGTGACTGCCGTGGATAGTGGAATGGGGCTGCGACCTACACGTAACCTTGACACTAGGCACGTAGTTTCTGCACGCGGTTTAGGTTGCATTACTGATGGTTAACGTTTTTAAGGAGACAAAGTATAATGCTGCAAGCAGCGTGTACTAATTAAACACAAATAATGCATTATCACTGTTAAGAGAAATATTTACTTCCAAGTTATGTTATGATTAGGGATGGGTCGGTTCGGTTCTTCTGTTCTAATATATACCGGTTCTTGAGGTTTGACTCGGAGTCGGTTTTAGGTTAACAACAATTACTCGGTTCTTGGTTCTACACAGTAATGACAAAACTCTGTTGTTACAAAAATAACTACGGTATTTATTCATGTATAGCGCGCCCTTTTTTCCCAAAATAAAGGAAAAAATTTCTGGGGTGCGTGATATACACGGAAAAACAATTAAGGAGTGGTAGTCGTAAAGTGTTTGTTGATGTTTGAAGGGAAGTGTACGGGAACAGTCTGTTAGCTCATCTCTCGCTCTTACATCAACTCTCTCTCCCTTCTCTGTCCCTTTTTCTCTCAACCCTCCTCCGTACACAACACTGTTAGCTGATCGATACAGCCTTCTTTGTTTGGTAGGATGGCCGCAGGTTGGGAGTAAAATAGGAAGAAGAGACTTTTTTTTAGAGGTGTCACATTCCAGCAAGGCAAAAAAAAATTCGGCGACACAGGATTGCTTATTGCCATTTGTGACTTTGAAGTGTTTTAAAAAAATTGTACTAGAGATTCTAAAGATTATCATTGTTATGTTCACGTACAAAAACTACATTGTAAATAAAAAGTTTTGAATTGAATGCCTGTGATATTTTCTGTGTTTATCACCACCAGTAATTGNTGCTAGAGATTCTAAAGATTATCATTGTTATGTTCACGTACAAAAAACTACATTGTAAATAAAAAGTTTTGAATTGAATGCCTGTGATATTTTCTGTGTTTATCACCACCAGTAATTGTGTGTTTTTTAAATATTACGCTCACTGTGCAGTTCTAGATTTAAAAAACACATGCATGTGGTGTATTTATTTACAACTTTTTGTTTCGTGGTGGGAATGTTGTGTTTTGGAAAATGTGTCTCGACAGCGGTAGAGGTGTGTAGATGTGCTGACGAGGCTGGGGTGGTTGCAGGGCGGAGCGTTGTACCGCAGCAGCAGCCCCGGAGACACGAGCCACAGCGGGCCGCAGTCGCCCATCTCCCCGGCCAGCTCCCCCGGCATCGGCTCCAACTCGAACCCCTTCGCAGACCACAACAACTACTTCCTCAACCAGGCGCAGGCCAACATGCTGCAGCAGCACTTTGAGCAGTTCAGCATGGTACGTACGCTCTCGTGCCTCGCTCGGCCAGCACAGTCCGGGTTCGATTCCTGGTGCTACTGCCGCTAGCCAGTGGTTACCTCGGTGTGCTCTCATTTCTTCTGCCTTTGCATTCCATCGCTGTTCTATCTTCACCTCACTTCACCCACATGAGCGCTGAATTAAGTTTTTAAGGGTTTCACCTGCCTGCAGCTAGTTTGCACATTTGAGGCCTCGAAGTGCGTGAGCTCTGGGGCTGGCTCTTGCCCACTGGCCTCATTGCCGCTATGTTCAAGGTGCGTCTGCGACTCCCTTTGACGTCACTTTAATCCATGACCCGGTACTTTTATGACATGCGAGTAAAGATAGAAGTATGATGCGTGTCCACCAATAACTCTGAAGCTTCTTTATGAAAAAATTTATTATGAAACTGTTTCTGAACACTCACGTTTTAGCCATTTTTATGCCCAAAATATAATCCGTAGAGTTCAAGTGAGAAATGAACATTTTTTTCCCTGAGACACCACTACAAAATATCCTGTAGTTTTTGTAATCACGTGTATTGTATCAAACTCCTGCAATGCACTTAATTCGACAGGCAGGTGGAGCCTTTAAGCAGCTCAGAATCGCTGACTCCCATGTCCCAATTGTGACTAGCAAGTATCGTCTAACAGCGGCTCCCTCTGTCCTCCGCTGCTCCAGGGCATGGTGAGTAACGCTCCTTTGTTTGCTTGCGCGCAACTGCTTCCTGCATGCATGTGTGCGCTTCGCTGTGTCGTCCACCGTGCTGCGTCAATCCCCAACACAGTCCTTCCCATACTTTGTGCTGCCTGTAAGTTCTTTTACTTTTGTTGCTAATTGTTCATAGAGTGAGACTTTTTTTCCCCCCTCACTTTTTCAAGGCACCAGAGAAAAGTTGAATGTAGGGAAGTGCAAAACGATGACAATTTTTGCAGCACAAGTATTAAACCAAAAATTTAGAAGTAAATCACAAGAAAAGTAAAACCCGATTGTGTGAAAATGGAATTCAATTGTTTTCATTAATATGCTGAGATGCCATTTTTTGCCCTTGCTAACAATAGGGCCACCAGAAATTTGTTTTCCAGATCTGTCGTAAAGTGGCAATCCTTATATCTGGTCAAGCCAGATGCATAAGTTTGACGCGTGATGCTTCCTACTTATTATTAATATTCGACTCTGCATCATCACGTGCGCGCCACGAGTCGCAAGAGAATCGAACCCCAACTGGCCGCCTCTAAGGTCAGCACCAACGTAATAACAGGAAGTAGTCACGTCGTCCCCCGCAACTTTTCAAACTTGCTGAGAAGCACCAACGCCTGCGGCTGCTTCTCAGCAAGTTTGAAAAGTTGCGGGGGCGACGACGTGACTACTTCCTGTCATTACGTTTGTGCAAGAGTTTGCCCCTAAGTGAGCAGTGGATGCCGCCTGCTATCACACTCAAAGCTCCCCGCCACCATCTTGCCAAGAGATGGCAGCAGCGGCGGCGGCGGCACCCAGCCCGAAACTGAAGGGCAGGCAGCTGAAGATTACCAAGAGTGAACGACGCATTCGAGAACCCTCTAGCTAAGAGGAATATAACGCCATAAACCTGGCATAAACAGCGGTTGACGCGAGGAAGCTCATCCTAGCACCATCCAGTGCTAGGACTCTCTGCCAACCTTGCTCCTCCTCGAGAAGCCAATGCGAGTTGTCAACGTATCTCACCTCAGCACAAGTCATACTAAGACTCTCTACTGCACAGCCACAGTCCTATTTAGGACTCACCAAGACCTTCCAGTCTTTTACCAGTTCTTCAGTCGTCAACGTCTTCTCTACCAGTACAGATGAAGAGGCGTCGCTACCTCCTGACACCTGCTGTCAAGAGTCACCACACTCGACACGTACACAACACGTGGTGCCCCGTGTCCCTTCAGGACTACAAGCCACAATTAGGGTCCAGTTGTTTTCCCAACTACCTAATTGCCAGCTCTCGTCCACTTTTCAAGCCAGGCTCCTCAAGCCGACAGGCACCTTCACCTGTCCTCCTCCTTCACAAAGTCCGTCNCGTGCTCCTGTAAAAAGTCCGTTGAATACCTAGTGTGTGTGTAGAGATAGGAGGCAGTATGGGTCGCCGTGTTTCTATTCTCAAGGAAATAAAACACGTAATCTAGCTTGCTTCTGTCTTTCCTTGCTCTGTAGTGAACGTGTGCCTTTTCCCCAACCTGATAAGCATCACCCTCGAAGAGAGCGGCAGGGGACCGCGAAATGGCAACAGTTTCTGACGTAGAGTAGGACGGCACGTACGTCGCACACAAGAACAAGTTAGACGGCCACCCATACTGTGGACCCGGTATGTAAAGGTACCTGGTGCGCAAGTATGGTAGAGCCCCAACCACTAGAAAGACACACGATGAAGCATCTGGGCCAACTAAGTCAGCTAACCCATTCCCTCCAGAGCGTATAAACTCGCCGGAGGTGGTGCCAGGACAAGGCTTGACCCAGGTACTTCTGGAGCAAACTTTAGCTAGGGGTTTGTTGCCTGTTGCACTCTACGGGGTGAACATTGGCACCTTTCCTGTCAATGACGTTCGCTCACTAAAGAGGGAGCAGGAGGAACGCCTGGAGAACAGCTGCTATCTTTGTGTCTCGCCACCCCTAAGTAAACAACCTACACCAGCCCTCAGCGGCGAGTACCCACGGGAGAGAACACAAGTCTCCCGGCAATTAGTGGAGCCTCACTCCACTACCCTCTCTGCTAACATATTTGGCCTCCCAGTTAGGTTCTCGAAGTTGCTTACCCTGCCGTCGAACTACTCCGCCAGGGGTACCCTCTCCTCTTGGGAGTGGAACCATTCATCCCAGAGTACACCAGCAATGCACCAACACCATTCGACCACGTGTTCACCAGCCGGCTGGTTACCTGGTCACCAGCAAGTAGCAGCAGAGCCCGCCTGCCTAGCTGTCTGCTCCAGCTGGAGCTGAATTCTTCCAGCCAGGGCCAGCGTCTGCCGCAAGGGAGCGACACCAGTGGTAGGCCAGGCAATACCAGTGTGTCCAACGTCCAGAGGCATCGTGCCAAGTAGGCGCCTGAGACACCCTACCTTATATAAGTATCCAGTGCGAGGCCTACTGGTCATTCTACAGACCCCTCCACAGTAGAGTCTGCCCCTTTTCTGCGCACCTGGCATGGTGCAAAATTAAAAACTTCCCTAGGCCGTGACGCGTCAAAAGAGGAGTAATTAATGGTTTTTTAAGTGGCGTCCAATGTGGGGCCATTGCTAGTTTAACAGTTTAACTGCATTTGATTAGCAGGACTAGGTCAGCGTGACCTGAGATGAGAGAATGAGGCAGGCTAAGCAACCCAGAAATCATATCAGTCTTCAGGGTGTCTCAAAACACCCTGGGGTGCTCAACTTAACCCCCCCACGATGTCCGGAGGAAGGGAAATTACAATGAACCCAGTAGAGGCCACCGTCATGGTTGACAAGCCAGGAGATAATGTGATTGAAAGGTGCCGACACTTCATGTGCACTGGCCTATGCCAATATACTATCCAGTTCACTCACTACTAGGCACTTTATAACTATCGCTGCCTGGGGTGAAACGATGCCCCTATATATATACAGACTGCCTTTAATACAACTGCGAAGCCTGCCCCTTGCAGCAAGCCGCCAAATGCGACTGTTATAACTGTGATGAGCGGGCATTTACACGGTGCGTTGCGTAACATGCGCCCAGACCTTCTATCACGCCTGTCTAGACTGACCCTACGAGAGAATTATGCGACCAGGGTTAGTTTACCGCTGCAAGTATTTTTCTGTGTACAGGAATACAGACCTACAGTCGGTTCACGACTGGAAGAAACTTTTGAAAATCAACCTTTCAAAAAACACCCTAGCCGTTAGCGACATGCATATAACATTACAAACAGCGGAGAGCGCGGATACAGTTATGCCGTTAGGTTGCCAGCACAAAGAGAGGAAGTAGTTCCAAAGTTTTAACGTAATTGTTAATATAGCGCTTACAAATGGGTGTGGAAAAGAATTGTATCTTATTACGTCAATTATTAATGACGTGATGCTAACGTATTTAGATTTCAACGTTTCTTGCATAGTCACATGATTACGCTCAAGGTTAAAGTAATGCGACCATTTGTTTACTAACCTTCGTAGTCCTTGTGTTGTTGACACACGTGCCAGAGAATTTGTGCAATTATCTCGTTTAACCTATAATAATTCATTTATTTGTCTTGTTTTACTAATATCCGCTATTTATTATTTGGTTTTTAATAACGTATGATTTTAATTTGTGCTCACTTTTAGTTCTAATTTCTTTTGTTTTTATGTGTTTTGTGCTCGTGTCTTTCCTTTGCCACTTTATTCTAACGTTGCAGTATTTGCACATAAGAATTGTTTTCACATTGTCGAAGACGTAGAATCCTTCACTCGCAAACTCTGCCATCCTGTCGAAAACCGTCACAACCATTTTTAAATAACGTTTTACAATTGCGCAAAACATCCGACTCAACCACCACGCCATTTTAACGTCTGTAGCAATTTTGATCAATACTGATGATCTTGCCTTCGATGTACGAGAATTTATCGAAAGTCACTAACAATAGATTGTAAATAGACAACAACTATTGATTCATCAAAATACTCACATTTTGGGTTTATAGAATAAAATGTTTTTTCGCTGGCTTCGCATATTCTTTTGTGTGAAATTCTCAAGATTAAAAACTTTACGCTTGTGGAATATCCATTAAAAATATATACGACTTTAATAATGGGTACGTGCATGTACGAACACATGTACACACACACACAGTGGAATGTAAACATTGCATGTAAACATTGCCATGTGACTGCCACATGGCAATGTTTGTTTACCTTTGGTGGAAGGATACGAAATGGGCTTGAAAGTAAATCTTTAGCAGGGCTTCAAGAAAGTCTCTTCCAGTCGTGAACCGACTATAGTAACCCAGGACACCACGCTCCCAGTACTGCTAGAGATGCCAATGAGTTTTAGTTGCCAGAGTTTGCCGACCGCCCTCGAGAAGACCCTGTCGTGTTCACTGAAGAATGGGAAAGGGAATTTAAAGCTAGTGGCATTTCAATCAAGTAATGAGTGACCCGCACCTGCAAACAGCTGTTGGGAAAAGCCCTTGAATGGTGGAATCGCTATGGCGAACCCATTACGGAATGGGAACAGCTGTGCAACAGTCTCGCGACCCAGTTCTCAAGGCAGGAGTCGCTTGCCCGGTTAACCTCAGAATTCCGTAGAAAATACCAGACAGTCGATGAAGAAGCCGAGATCTTCATCTGATGTAAAGTTCAGATGTATCAGCGTATTATGCCCGAAGGAACCAAGGAGGGATACATACGAGCAATCACTTGAATGCTGCTCCCTAATGACCGGAACCTACTGCAAATATTGTAGATTGTGTCCAGGCTTTCACTTCAACCGGGACTGCCCTGTAAAACATGCCAAAAAGAAATCCGCAGAGAGAAAGCGGAGGATCAAATCCCAACCGGGAAGCCAACGGTCCCACTGCCAAAAATAACCATAACCAGGATTGAAGCAAGGACCAGGGAAACAACTGGACCGGGGTGCCAAGTGAGCCACCACTTCCGGTAGCAGCAGGTCCACCCCCGCCATTCAGACGTCAATCCGAAGCTCCCCATATAGAAGTGGCCATCAGCGGTAGAACCGCAGCAGCACTGCTAGACTCTGCTGCAACAATCTGTAACTTTATACGTGGTGACCTACTTACAGCCAGCCAGCACGCCGTGCTACAACGAAGAGAGAAGGTTACTCATAGCCCAACCTGACCAACTTCTTAAAATAGAAGGCACTGTCAACTTTCATTTTAAGATTGGAAATTGTGACCACCAAGCAGAATTTCTCATAGCACATCACATAGGGGAAAAATTCATATTGGGACAACCGTGACTTCATAGCGAGCATTGCATTATAGATTGCGGACAGAAGTCNACATAGGGGAAAAATTCATATTGGGACAACCGTGACTTCATAGCGAGCATTGCATTATAGATTGCGGACAGAAGTCTTATCTTTATTGGCAATCAAGAACCGTCTACCATAAACTGGGACCATAGGAGGCAAAACCCCCTATGGTAAAACCCGAAGAAATTAACCATCAACTTAAAAACCCCAGAATTCTGCCAAGTGTTTAACATACTCCAGAAGTATTCATGAGCTTTCGGACACAGGGAGAAACTACGTCAGACCAGAAGCATCCAGCACGAGGTATGGCTGATGCACGACTGCCCGATATACTGCCACCCCTACCGGGTATCTGCTAGGCGACGTGAGATTATTATGGAGCAAGTGCGGACAATGAAGGAACAAGGAATAGTGGAGCGCTCGAACTCCCTGTACAACTCCCTAATTGTATTGGTCCCTAAAAAAGATGGACAACTCAGGTTTTGCATCAACTACGAAGAGTTAAACGACGTAACCCACCCAATTGCTCCACCCGCCGTAAACCACAGTCACCACACTCGACACGTACACAACACGTGGTGCCCCGTGTCCCTTCAGGACTACAAGCCACAATTAGGGTCCAGTTGTTTTCCCAACTACCTAATTGCCAGCTCTCGTCCACTTTTCAAGCCAGGCTCCTCAAGCCGACAGGCACCTTCACCTGTCCTNACCTAATTGCCAGCTCTCGTCCACTTTTCAAGCCAGGCTCCTCAAGCCGACAGGCACCTTCACCTGTCCTCCTCCTTCACAAAGTCCGTCGAACACCAAATGTGTGTAGATGTAGAAGGTAGAACAGGTAACCGTGTTTATATTCTCACGAGAATAAAATACATAGCCTAGCTAACTTCTGTCTTTCCTTGTTCTGTATTGAACGTGTGCCTTTTCCCCAACCTGATAAGCATCACCCTTGAAGGGAGCGGCAGGGGACCACGTATTGGCAACAGTTTCTGACTTAGAGTAGGACTGCGGGCGGCCCCTAACCAGGACTGCACGTACGTCGCACACAAGAACAAGTGCGCCGNCTGACTTAGAGTAGGACTGCGGGCGGCCCCTAACCAGGACTGCACGTACGTCGCACACAAGAACAAGTGCGCCGGCCACCCATACTGTGGACCCGGTACGTAAAGGTACCTGGTACACAAGTACGATAGAGCCCCAACCACTAGAAAGACACACGATGAAGCATCTGGGCCAACTAAGTTAGCTAATTCATTCCGTCTAGAGCGTATAAACTTGCCGGAGGGGGTGCCAGGCCTGACAAGGCTTGACCCAGGTACTTCTGGAGCAAACTTTAGCTAGTGGTTTGTTGCCTGTTGCACTCTACGGGATCAACATTAGCACCTTTCCTGTCCACGATGTTCGCTCACCGAAGAAGGAGCACGAGGAACGCCCGGAGGACAGCTGCTATCCTTGTGTCTCGCCACCCCTAAGTAAACAACCCACACCAGCCCTCAGTGGCGAGTACCCACGGGAGAGAGCACAAGTCTCCCGGCAATTAGTGGAGCCTCAATTTACTAACCTCCTTGCCAACCTACTTCGCCTACCAGTTAGTGTTTCCTGTGCTTTCCACCCCACCATCGTACTACTCCGCCAGGGATGCACTCTCCTCTTGCGAGTGGAACCATTCGACCCGGATGACACAGCGAGGCACCAACACCAGCCGACCACGTGCCAGTCAGCCGTCCGCTTCAGCCGGAGTAGAAGTCTTCCAGTCAGGGCCAGCGTCTACCGCAAGGGAGCGACACCAGCGGGAAGCTGGCCCGTACCTGCGTGTCCAACGCCCAAAGGCATCACTTCGCCCACATAGACGTTGCACCACATAGGCACCTAACACGCCCTACCGTACCTATATATGGGGCCAGCGCGAGGCCGACGAGTCATTCTACAGACATCTCCGCAGTAGACTACGCCTCCTACCTGCGCACCTGACCTGGCGCAGAATTAAAAACTTTCCCACTCTTGACGTAACGTCCCTCTCGCTAGGCCATCATGCGTCAAGTTATCATCAGATAGGGAAGTAGGTTTTGTGTACTGGATGCACCTTGCACTTCAATCTGGTCACTTATTTCATTTGTAGTATTGTTTTTAATTAGCGTTGTTCATAATTTGTGACATTAAGATGCACAAAGCAACATAAAACACCANCATTTGTAGTATTGTTTTTAATTAGCGTTGTTCATAATTTGTGACATTAAGATGCACAAAGCAACATAAAACACCATGTGTTTTCAGCCAGACAACATTATCAAGAAGTTCACACTGGAAGATTTCCCAATCACATTGTAAGACACTGAATCTTACACAATTATTTTCAACCAGTATTGTTCTTCACATTTTTTTGATGAAGTTTTATTTACATGAAAAAGAAAAAAATATGATAGCAAAATTGTGTTGTGCAAACCATATTTATTGTGAAAAATCTTTAACAAGTGATGGTACATTGTGCTATTTTAAAAGTTTGTAAAGAAATTTACAGTAAAATTATTCAAAAGTTTATCTACGTCATTCTGCTGCCAGGTCGCACTGAATTTGTATTATCGTTCTCCTAGTCCTTCAGGTGGCAGCGTTGACAGCAACGAAGGACGACCACGTGGTGTATCACTCTTGTACAGCATCTCTTTTTTGTTTATTCACTGTGCACACATCATTAATTTCCCTATATTACTTTTACCTGTATTTTTATTTCTTTCCCATGACCCCATAATTCTTTATAGAACGGGGTTTTTATTGCACTACGTTCCAAATATATAAAATTGTATTTATAATTGTTCCATGCTAGTACTTTTAATGACACATTTGTGCTGTTTTGAGATCAGACTTTTTTTTTNAATTGTATTTATAATTGTTCCATGCTAGTACTTTTAATGACACATTTGTGCTGTTTTGAGATCAGACTTTTTTTTTCTGCAACAAGTCTCATGTTCCATCCACCCTCGTAGTGTATGTATGTGTTTGTTGCCTCGTCACAACNTTTTTTTTTTCTGCAACAAGTCTCATGTTCCATCCACCCTCGTAGTGTATGTATGTGTTTGTTGCCTCGTCACAACCACGCATGCTTCACTTAAAGTATTGTGCATGTGCGTACTTTCACACTTCCCTGTCACTAGCAGGTGTGTCCTCTACTTATTCACACCTACTATTTTAATTGATTTTACATTTGTAGGTGAAAATTATTCTTTAAGGATGCACACATAATTTCCTCTCCCAATCGGCTCTCAATACCCCGGTGTTAAGAGCCGCCCGAATCTCTTCACTCACTCGTTCATCTCCCAAAGTGCCACTTGATTATTGAAGTGACGTTGGGTGAGGATGTGTTTGAATCGTGTACATACTGACTTCTATGTTAATTGAATGACTGGCTTCTGCCTACTCCTCCCCCCCCCACCACCTCCACCTTTTTCNCTCTCTCTCTCTCTCTCTCTCTCTCTCTCTCTCTCTCTATCTCTCTCTCTCTCTCTCCCACACACACAGGCAGTTGAGTCATGACTCAATACTGCCTACATAACCAAGCATTTGGGTCTGTCCCTTGATACAGTGATCTCTCTGTTTAAGGTATTTCAGTTTATCAACCTTTTTATTTTTTTACTACATACACTTTTTCTGGCCCCAATAAAGTCCTGAACACATACGTGCAGTATTATTCATCATTCTGTTTAAAGATACCGAAAAATTAATTGTTTTATAATTGTATCTAACATTGTCCAATTTGTACCCATTGTATGTGATACCATTTTCCTTGAATAAAATAATTTTACACTTCATATTTTCTTGAATAATTTGAAGTCAGGTACAGTATTTTTNATACCATTTTCCTTGAATAAAATAATTTTACACTTCATATTTTCTTGAATAATTTGAAGTCAGGTACAGTATTTTTTTGTCTAAGCTGTACAAATGAAAAAATTTACAATGTAAACAAATGCTGCAGTTGAGGCATTAAAAATTATATTTTAACTTTTTTTAATGAGTTTGCCCAGTTATTTGGTGATATGTGTCATGCGGTAACCTATGGCGTTAGTTAACTATGTAATTATTTTTATTTGTGCTACTTAGTATTTGTTATTTTAGCTGCAGCAAAACAGATCAAATTTTGTATTTTACATCAAATAATTTTTTTTTAAATGTAAGTGTAAAAAAATTTTATTTGAGAAAAATTTCATCACATACAATGTATACAAATTGAACAATGTTTGGTACAAATATAAAACAATTAATTTTTTGCTATCCAAGGCCCTTAAGGCAGGGCTACCACCAACCCTTTAAACAAAAATGTTCTATGTCCATTAAAATAATTCCAATATAATTGTGCCTATCAAATATTGAACGTTATTGGAATGCTTACTATAGTTTACTTTGTTACAATAAAACTGGCAAACAAACATCACCGCAAGCAGGAAAGTAAGAGAATTTTCTGTTATTTACCAAAACATTTTTGTTTGCAAGATTATATTAAGCATAACTTGTTAGTAGAATGTCTTTTTCTTTTGTGAATGGGGATGCTGTCAGCAACCAAATATTTCAAACAATGGTCATTCTTTTTTTGTTTCGGCGTAAAAGTATTGGTAAATAAAACTTTTGTAACAAAAGATCTTGCAGAATAGGCTTATGGTATGTTTTAATCTAAAATGGAAAATTTTATTAAGTGCTACAAATAAAATCAAAATGTAATTCACCAAATTTATTTTTAAAACTGCATCATAAGATGATAAAATACAGGTTGTCATAAGACCTGCTTGTGAAGTCACTAAAGTAGTTCCTAATGTTTGCACTTCACCATGCGTACTGTTTTATTTACAGTCGCATAATACTTGCAGGGTCTTTGGCAGTACTTCCGTGGAACTATTTGCAACTACTTTCCACGAATTACAAACTCGTTGACTTCAAAATCACTTGGTGTAATCATAACCTATCACATTGGCAGATTATGAATGTCACACACANTACAAACTCGTTGACTTCAAAATCACTTGGTGTAATCATAACCTATCACATTGGCAGATTATGAATGTCACACACAACAAAAAGTATCAAAGAGTGATTTTTTTTCTTGTGCCGTGTAAACTTTCCTCACCTTTTGGAATTTTAAAATGTCATGGTGACAACGAAACACTACTTGAAAGAATGAACGCACATTCTGTACAATAAATACGGCATTTGTCTGGTGTTACAAATTGTTTATAGCAAAGCCATATTTTAAAATGACCATAATTAGATATCATATAAATGGCAGAACACTCGGACTCAAATAATCAGAATAAATATTAGTAATGGATTCTTGTGATGTGTATTTTTTGCGAATGTATTGTTTTTAGGTTACCAACATATCACACACATCAAAACTAGTCAACTAATTGATACTCGACATACACGATGCCGCACGTGTGGATACACATTGCGTACATTTTATGTAAGCAGAACTTGCAATACGCGTCCGCTTGATTAATTACTATTTTTTTCTTGCTGCGAGGAGGCAAATATGTTACTCATATTAACACACCTAAAACAAAACATTTTTTAATAAGTAACTATTTTAATATTGAACACAAAAATCAACAATCGAATCTTGTCAATTTTTGTTAGTTTTGCCGACTGTATACTCAACATTTTCAAAGAACCCTTGTTCTTTTTCTGTACGCACATTACCATCTTCTTAGAGTTGACAGATCTCAGTTGTAATGTAGTTCAAATTATTACTGCTTGGGTGCTTGTATGCTGGCATCCATATTACATACAGATCCATGACTCCAGCCTTTCGCTTGTAAATAAGGTGTCTGCAATTGTATGGAAAAAAAATNTCCATATTACATACAGATCCATGACTCCAGCCTTTCGCTTGTAAATAAGGTGTCTGCAATTGTATGGAAAAAAAATCTGAGATTTCTCCTTTTAGTCCGTTTATCCATTTGATGATATAAAAATCCATAAAAACTGATAAAATCCGTAAAAACGGCAGCCCTGCCTTAAGGACATATTTCCCCAGTCTCCTGACAGTCTTTATAGTGGGAGATTTCTGTGTGTAGTTCCTTGCAATCAGCAGCCGTATTCACATTCATTTCTCTCCAATGCATTTAGTTTGACATGTGTTCAAGCTTATACTAGGCAGATGAATCTTACACTCGTCTTAATTTCCATAAGTAGGGTCAGGAAAATTTGGCATATTGATTTAAAGAACAAGCTAGGCTTCAAACACTCATGTATTTGAATTACTTTTGTGATTATCTCATACAGTAAAACTCTGCAAAGAAATTTTTAATAGGACTGAAAAAATAATGCTTTTTAAGCAGGAAAACTTTTTAAAAGAGTCAAATCACAAATGTGTATAGACAAGGTTCAAAATTATTCAACTTATTAAGCAGGAAAACTTGTTAGGTGGGAACTTGTGAACATGGTTTCACTGTATTTCTATTATACATGCCGTGGACAGTTCTGCACCGGTAGCATGCGTTCTTGAAAACGAGCAATGAATCGCATGCTACCTTGCGCAGGATAAAGCTGGCCACTCGCCCAGCGGCAGTCCACGAGTGAACAGTTGAAGCTGTGTTCGACAGAGGACTGTGCATTCTGACGTGCACGGAGTTCAAACTGCAACATCTTCCTCGCCCTATCTATAGGTGTTCAAATTAATACGTAACTTCCCTTCAAATTGCACCACATGCACTTGTTGTAGGAGCATTTTGTTTGGTCTTTGCTTTCTCTTCTGTGTGCGATGTTATTGTGCAGTGTTTTGTGTGCATTTGCCTCTGAGTCTATGCATAGTTGTTTACTTATTTGTACAGTTTGTAGCTTGTCGGTAATTTTAAAATTTTGTCTACTTACAGCAAAATAGAAAAAAAAATTCACTATGTCCTAATTCTATAGGGTTGAATTAATGTTGCAGTGTTAGTTTGAGGTTCTGTCTGGGGCTGAGTTTTCAATTTATGTGAAAGTTTTAGCATTAACGTAAGTAGTTTACAGAAACCCTTGTACACACTGATTTTTAATGGGAGAGGAAGTTTGGGGGCCCGTTTCATGTACTTAAAAGTGGAAATAAAAATTGGTGTGTATGTGAAATTTTGTTTACATACCATATGTTTTCATAATATTTTTTATTCAAAACAGATCAGCTATTCATAAATATTTTTAAAGATAATTTTTGGTGATTAAATTTTTTATTAAAATAATACTTTTAACATTTTGATTTATTCTGTATTTTACCCTAGTAGTATGTATATCTACTAGTGGTCAGGTTTTTGGTTTGGGATGCATGGTTGGTATTTTCAAACATAAAGTATTAATTTGTGACTGTTTCAAAAGTTCAATACACATGTTTGTAATTGTGAGGATATTGTTTTCTATAAATAGACGGAACACGGGTGCAGATGTGTGTACCCGATGCTGTATTGTGTATCTGTTTGTGTCGCACTTGTGTGCTAGTTTCAGAGTTCGTTGTCACCCTGACTTGTCAGTTGTTACTGTGTCTGTGTGTGTTGCCCCTCAAAGTTCGCAGCTGCAGCCTAGTGAAGCAGCTCCAGTGCCCGCAATAAGCCCCCAAGTTTGTAAAATGTTGCATTTTCTTAAATCCCTTTCCGAATAAGTGGTCTTCCTCTCAAAGATTCTAAAACTTTAGGTAGGTAGAGATGTTTACAGAATGTTGTAAGTACGTGTGTCATAAAGAGCGAAAATAACGTGATTCTGGAAGTTGCAAGCAGTCAGAATCAGTTTAAGCCAATTGCCGTAATATCCACTTATTGCATTTTTTGTATGTTCAGTTAATTATAGTGCAGAACTGGTATTCATACTCAACACAAAAAAACAGGCTATTATTCAGAATATTTTAACCACCCCAAAGTGAACTTTTTAAAACAGATACTCATCACCTATTTTTGTCTAAATTCTCCCACCCCACCCCCCTCTGCCAGTTTGTGACATCCAAATTGTAGTGATGGGTCGAGTCTAGTTCTTTTTTTTTTACAGCAGACGTCGAGCTACTGAACGTGCATGTTGAGTCACTGTGCTTAGGTTCTAGACAAATATTCACACCTAACAATCGCCTTTCGTGTCTGGCAAACCAATAACCAATAATTTCATTTTGCTAAACAGCTAAAGTTGCACCAAAATGAAAATAACTCTGCTACATGCCTGGACACTTAGTTGACGTTTGTGATGTTAGGGTGTGGTGAAATCCAGTGGGCGTTCTATTCATGACTTAAGCCATTTTGCTTCCCAGCGAAGCGTACCCTCTGCCGCCACAGTAAGCTACGTTGACGCTAAGCAACATCGACATTAGATATCGGAGACTCGTAACTTGTCAAACTAACAGTTGCGGTCTCAGCACGTCACAAACACGTACAGCTGTAGGACGTACGGCATTTAAACATGGAAGACCTGTGTCTCGTGGCAGGTCACACCTTCAGCAGAAATATGCATCACTGCAAACTTGTTATTACTTTTCTCATGTAATTACTAATTAAAAACACATGTTAAATAAACAACTATTATGTAATAAAAGCTTTAAATGGGGACTGCTTGTTCTCTCAGCGGCTGGCATGCGGACAGACCAGCCTGAAAGTTACCCTCCCACTCCACCCCTGTAACCGTTATCTTTTTCTTTCCACAGACATCACGTGGCTGACATTACCGTTCCCACCATAGTCATTCACTCATCGGCGAGAGGGAAAATGTAGCGATGTGAGTCACTTACCCAGACAAAGAATTATTCTTATGGGTAGAAACTAGCCTCAAACTTTTATCTTGGTAAACTGTGTCACTAAGAGGGAGGGGAAGTTATACAAGGGGGGGACATATACCCATGTACATAGGTACACATTTACATTTATGGTGCAAACTCAATTTTAACTCGAAAATTTTATACTGGACTTGACTCGAGTTTCATACAACTTGACTCAACTCGGAGCTGTAAAAATCAAACTCATTCATTACTACCCAATTGTATTAATAAAAGTGTATTTTATAATAGGTTTTGTTCTGATAACAGGAATGTTGATTCTTTGCTGTAAATGTGATGCCATAACTAAAAATTGTGTATCAAAATGCTAGTAACAAATTATTATCCTACAAAAGTAAACATTCTATGCACATGTCGGCTGTCTAGTTCTCTTTGTTATGTTAAGGACCTACACCAGTGTAGTTTATATTGTAGCGTAGTTATTAGGTAAACTTAAATTGTAATTAAGCCACTTATACGTTCGAGATTTAATTTTGTTTAAGGTGAAAATAATTTGGCATGAATCGGAAATGTGATGCATGTAATTTCTTGACAGTTAGCTTTAGCGATAGTGCATTGCGCAATACTGTTTGCACATGCCGTATGTTTCGGTGCAGGAATGATAGCCTACCTCTCTCAATTTCTAATTTTCGGTACCACCGTGGAAGGTGGGATCTTCTACCAAATACAAACAAATTAAAACTATGTAGGGCTGCATGCTCTCAAGACATGTGTAGCAACTTTGTCTGAAGTTTTAAGGAAATCTGCAGAATCAACATCAAGCGAAAACCTGTCGTGTAGAACAGAAAGTTGTGATCAAGTTATATCTGAAACCTTACCTAAATAAATGCTATCGTTTACCTCTTTTCACAAACACCTTTGAATGAAATAAGACTGGCTGGAAAAATTTATTTGCACTGATTTTGCACGCTTCAACTTTGTGGAGTCCATTTTACCAGTATTGGATATCCGCTCTATCGGTTCGTATTAGCCGGTAGATATACAAATCTGTGTTAGCTACTANGAAAACCTGTCGTGTAGAACAGAAAGTTGTGATCAAGTTATATCTGAAACCTTACCTAAATAAATGCTATCGTTTATCTCTTTTCACAAACACCTTTGAATGAAACAAGACTGGCTGGAAAAATTTATTTGCACTGATTTTGCACGCTTCAACTTTGTGGAGTTCATTTTACCAGTATTGGATATCCGCTCTATCGGTTCGTATTAGCCGGTAGATATACAAATCTGTGTTAGCTACTANTCATTTTACCAGTATTGGATATCCGCTCTATCGGTTCGTATTAGCCGGTAGATATACAAATCTGTGTTAGCTACTAACAAAGGTTTCAGATTTTGGATATTTCTTTTGGGTGAGGCCAAGGCCAGATCATGTGTTTCTGCACCCTTAGAGAGAAACCAACTAAGCTTGCTGGTTTCTGAGAGAACACGTGAGGTGTTGCTTGCCAGATTAATGGGAAACCATTAGTCTTACTAGCTAATGCGTGAAACCGAAGTTAAGTTTGCTGAATCTCCGGGGAAAACAGGACCAAGCTGGTTGGCTATTGGGGTAAACAGGGCCTACTGGTCCTTGTAACCTACAGTCGAACCCCTTTTTGCACCTTTCTATGGTACCAGGGAAATTTATGTTGAGATCAAAGAAAGTAGTCGTAAAGTACAGAAAAATGTTAAAAAGGGGTTCCACTGTATTGTAAAAGTGCTCAGCGCAATGGCAGTGAGGAAAGTGAAAGCAGCGTGTTGTGAAGGACTGCCACGTACTCGGCCGCGGCTGCGAACCACACCCCCCTCCCCTCAGTCACACGTGCTCGGGGAAGTGCTAAATGTTCTGACGTGGTTCCCCCTGGCCGGATGCAAGGATTGGTGCCAGCTTGTTCATAGCTTAGTGGAGTCGAGCTACAACTGGAGTGCAGATCTGCAGGTGCTGCCGCATGCATTTACATACTCGTCCTTGCTGTTGCCTCCTCTTCTCGCTTCCACCTTTCAGTTACGTAGCTGTGCTCGTGTTTGTTGAATGCCGCCAGCCGTAGTTGTGTTCTTTTTTATTTGTTCTTTTGTACTACTCCTAGTGACATGATGATGCGATCTCTTTTCTACTCTTGTCTTGGAATGCTATGGATGAGTGCTGGAAGTTATAGCATTGTTTTGCTTTTTGTCCGCTGTCCATATGCTTGAATTTAGACTACGTATTTCATTNGAGTGCTGGAAGTTATAGCATTGTTTTGCTTTTTGTCCGCTGTCCATATGCTTGAATTTAGACTACGTATTTCATTTACAACTGTTGTGGAAGTTTACTGTGGCAAAGATACACAATGAAATTTTTTTTTTTTAATAAAATTTTAGTTTTCCAAGTTTACAGTATTCTTTATGTGTTGCTTGTTGAGTTTCTTATCTATATATGCAATTNAATAAAATTTTAGTTTTCCAAGTTTACAGTATTCTTTATGTGTTGCTTGTTGAGTTTCTTATCTATATATGCAATTTTGTTTTCGTTCCAAATGTACTGTATTTACCTGAGTATAAGACAATGTTTCAGTATTCAATTTTTACTTCTAGAAATGTAAGGCGTTGTCTTATTTTTGTGTACTAAAATTTTTGAGATTGTGTTCTTCCTCTACTAGTAGCAAATGATGACCAACACTTTTTGAATTTACACACGAGTGTCATTACAGTACAAGACAATTCATAGAATCTTTCAAAACTTACCTGGCTGTACTTTATAGGTAGAAATATCTATAGAAAAGGCCAAGAAAGTGACACTTCCTCTCGTTTCAATTAATTGAAGATTTCGTATTGTGTTATTAACTGCATAGAATATGGCCGCAAGTTTTATTTTATTTTTGTTTCTTTTTTTCTTGCGGGCAGTGATTTTAATTTTAGTTCTCATTCTCAAGATAGTGATCCCAACATAATGTACTTTTATTTGAGTGCCAACCAAAGTTAACGTGTAGCAATCCTCTTTTTAACCTACTCTGAGCATTTAAGCAATTTTAGATTGAAAAAGTATAAATTTATTAAATTCTTTGTGGTCAAACAGCACGCTGTAGGAAAATATTTTGCCTCTCGTACGTTCCCACAGTTGGATAATGGCATAGCTAAAAGAGAATAGAAATATGAACTTTAAAAAATATATTTAGACCAGTGTATTGAATGGAAGTTTTCATGAACACTGAACAAACGCAATCATGATGGTGCTGTTGCAACTACAGTGAACCCCAATTTTACGAAAAGCCATATCTCTGGGTGTTTATCACTTCGCACCTCTTAGCCAATCCGGAGGACCAGTAACGTAACTCTCGTTACTTGAGTGGGCGGTACTGCTAACATNCACTTCGCACCTCTTAGCCAATCCGGAGGACCAGTAACGTAACTCTCGTTACTTGAGTGGGCGGTACTGCTAACATAATCCACGGGACCACCATAATTAACGTTCAAAACTTGATTTACGGACACGTGTGCGCGCACACTGATTACTGTTTTTTTTTTTCTCAACACCACAAAATCCTAGTGCCAACCTATAAAGTCAAATATGCCTACACTGGGAATAATCATTAAATCGCAACTAAAGCTGTGCCGATTCTGTNTTGCCAACCTATAAAGTCAAATATGCCTACACTGGGAATAATCATTAAATCGCAACTAAAGCTGTGCCGATTCTGTAATGCAGATTCACTGATGTGTGAAACCCTTTTTGTATATATTTAAGTAGAATTTAGGTTGCTGTTGCACTTAAACAATGGCACTGGTGAAGTCTAGCAAGATTGAAAGCAATTTTTAACTTATTTCAGTTTACAATATCCAAAAAGCAAGTACAGTAATGCAAGAAACCATGCAAGTTCAAGTGAAGACAAAAATAAAAATAATATGTCAGTCTGTGTTCATAAAAATACTTATTTGTGAACACAGTTGAACCTAATTCTTTCAGATAACAAAATAGTTAGTTTGTGCTTGAATGCTTTGCTACACATTTGAGTTGTTACAAAAAAATTTTCTGAACAGAAAGATTTAAAATTAATGCCCGTAACAGATTAATTCTTAACCTGAAAATTTTACTTATAACTTGTAAACACAGTAGAACCGTGTCATAACGAATCTGAAGGGAACACTTTCTATGCTTACTAAAGAGGGTAACTTAACTTGTACATTTATCTTGATACTTTAAACTGATGTATCAAATTCACATACTTAAAGTGCTTTATAATCTTAACTTGAAGGAAAGTATTTTATAATTTATAACTGAAATACATACTCAGATTTAAATCTAAATCTGTCAAAACTGAAATATTTTTTCAAGGATCCAAAATGAAAATCTGATTCAAACCGACAAGCGAGGAATGCAGAGTTGATCTCCATCCATATATCAACATCTGGTTTGCTAGAGTGTGTGGGTGGGTGCAATGTGTCACAGACTTCTCGTACCTCCCCTTACCCCCTCTGCCTGCAGGCATCTTCTGCTGATGGGCATGGCTGTGAAACAATGCTGATTTACTTCCTTGAGACTGGCGCTCATCAGTGTCAAGCTGGTAGATTGTTATCTCGCAGCAGGGTGGAGCTCGGGACAGAAACTGGAAGTTGAGCATTTTTTTCACCGATGCTTACCGTGTTCTGGTGGTGAAAGCACTTAAACACGGGAAGACTTTCAATGTACACAAAGGCTGACTATCAGAACTGCTTGCAACATTTTACACGTGTCAAATTGCCGGAAAATTATCTGCAGTTCATACATTAGCAGAAGTGCCCAGTAACCGTTGTTAATTTGTGAGTGACCATTTTTGACTGAGAACAACTCAAAAATTTAGTTGGAAGTGTGTTTTTCCACCCTAAGTACATGTATAATTATCTCTGGTTCAAAACCAGTATTTGTAATGACATATGTAATTCATTAAGCGGACTTCTTCCAGACAAAAAAACCATAAAGGTATACATGAATTCCTCCCTCTCTCCATAAAAGTGTAAACACAGACTTCTTATGGGTAGAGCCAAAATTATATGGCGAATAGCAATAAAACCAAAATAACACCGAAATGCAAGTTTATACACCACATAACAGTGAAATTTAAGTTAAAATGCGAAATAAAACAAAATTAGCCAAAATATACTATTTTATCTGCGTGACTGTAACCAACAATTTGTATCCAAACATGTATAAACCCAGTAAAAATAAGAATAATAAATCTCGGATGATAGAACAGCAGTGACTAATCCTTAACTCGTGGAACATATTTCTCAATGTGTTTTCTCAATGCCCTGAGATGANATGATAGAACAGCAGTGACTAATCCTTAACTCGTGGAACATATTTCTCAATGTGTTTTCTCAATGCCCTGAGATGATATTGGATGTGTCGCAGTTGGTTATTTGCTACCTGTGTGAAGCTATAAACCAATAAAAGGTACATGAAGTGTTTATTGACAATAGATTTTGTGAAAATAAATGCCTGCACGATTTATTTGTTCCGTTGTCTGTTGCGTTAACAGTTATTACAGACTTGAAATAACTGTGCGTAGAGGTAATAAAAACAATAATGATGTTTATTGTGTGACGTTATATATTTATTTTGTTTTTTATTCCATGACAACTTGAACATATTATGGTATGTTTCATGTTGGTAATGTGGAAATTATAGATGTAAATNATGATAGAACAGCAGTGACTAATCCTTAACTCGTGGAACATATTTCTCAATGTGTTTTCTCAATGCCCTGAGATGACATTGGATGTGTCGCAGTTGGTTATTTGCTACTTGTGTGAAGCTATAAACCAATAAAAGGTACATGAAGTGTTTATTGACAATAGATTTTGTGAAAATAAATGCCTGCACGATTTATTTGTTCCGTTGTCTGTTGCGTTAACAGTTATTACAGACTTGAAATAACTGTGCGTAGAGTAATAAAAACAATAATGATGTTTATTGTGTGACGTTATATATTTATTTGGTTTTTTATTCCATGACAACTTGAACATATTATGGTATGTTTCATGTTGGTAATGTGGAAATTATAGATGTAAATNACATATCTTGTATCCATTACTAGAATTAATCAAGTATGTCTAAGACTATGAGAATATCCGACACATTTGATTGATTATTGAACTACAGATAAAATACATATTTATCCTAAAAAGCTGCGCAGATGCTAACATAATTGGCCTGACTGTGCATTACACGCAGGGCTAAGGGGACCTGTCCGCCAGAAGCGATTTTGGTCGCTTATAGCGCTGAGTTAAGTCTCTATCATAGTCACCAAGGGCAGTTATGAGAGGATTTGTCTGTTCCTCACTTGATTGATAAAAACGCTCAGTTTGCTTGCGAATTGCAACTTTCTATCCATATGTGCACCTACTAATAAATAAATTTACTATATTTAGCGGTCCTGCGAATCTCGGCTGTTGTTGAAGCAGGAGTAAGACAGCTAAAAGGGATAAATTGGCACGTCGATCAAGTCCATAAGAACCACAATGCGAAAACACTGAACATGTACNAAGACAGCTAAAAGGGATAAATTGGCACGTCGATCAAGTCCATAAGAACCACAATGCGAAAACACTGAACATGTACACAGTCTTTCATTTGTGCTGTATGTAGCATAGGAACTGAGTACATGACCTTGTGTTAGGTCCTGGTAATAACAATTTACTACCCATGTTTCCAGAACATTTCTATGCTTATATACTGTATTAAATGTTCCCAGAAATACACATTTAAACCAATTTGTACTGCATACACGTCAGTTTGATTGTAGTACTATTTTATGAGTTTTACTGGCTGGAATTTAGCTTTTTTTGCAACTTTTTGNGATTGTAGTACTATTTTATGAGTTTTACTGGCTGGAATTTAGCTTTTTTTGCAACTTTTTGAGCAGTGGCAAATGTTCAAATCACAGATACGCCAACGAAAATTAATTAATTATGTTTCAAACCTTCAGGAAAACGTTACAAAGTTGTGATACACACATACATAAATTACCTTTAAAACATTACTGTAGACTGTAACGACTGTTCACGGTTAAAACAATACAGTTCCCGCTGTTACATATAAAATTATAAAGGCTTCTCCATGGGTAACGACATTTTCGTACACGCGCACGCTGATGACTCTAGCAATAGACACGACACTCGCTGAACTACTGGAGCTTTAGAAACGTGACTTTGTAACTCATGCAAACATTTTAAAACGCAGCGTAATTTTGAGTTTCGCACGTGACAAAAGATATTCCTAACAGCCAGCGTCAACAATCAACGAGCCATGTCGTCAGTCGTGCCAAGGTAAGTTGTAACACGTCCCGCTACACGCAATATATTATTTTCTTTTGCAGTGTATGGTCTACAAATAAAAAAGGAGAAACGTAAAATTACTTTCTAACGTGAATAGAGGGTGCTGTTGAACAAATTCTGAGATATGTATTTATTACCAAAATGCATTGTAATAACAACCCTTCTTGTGGGAACCATGAAAGGTTGTAGAATCGAAAGTTGAATGTGTACACCATAAAGTATGGCAGTTACAAAGTTTTGCAATAACAAACATTCATGCATTGTAGCAGCCAGCACTATTGTGAAGTTAATACAAACAAAAATATGTCCCAGTTCTTGCTACTACAATGCATTTTGTAACAAAAAGGGATATTTTTAACCTTGGTGGTTATGACTGACTTAAACATGGCATCTTTAAGGGATCGTTAAGACATGGCACAACATATGGTAATTTTTGCTAACATTATCACGAGTATCTCCCCTCCCCCCCTCCTCCCTTATCCACCGTACAGTTTAGGTTATGTTTGGTGGGGGTCATGTGAATATTATTTTTGAATATGTATTCCACAAGTTTTCAGTTTGTGAAGTGGCAATTACCGGTATTATCATTGAAAATTTGAGTATGTAGGGTGTGTCAAAACTGTGTGCTGTTTGACCATAGAGCGCTAGACATATTAACACGTATTTATTTATTGCTACAGTAGAAACTGCATAGATTACTGTAATTGTTTGCAAATTTGAGACATGGAATTTTTATGTTGTATTGTTGTCACTTTTTTGGAAAGCTGTGAAGCCAGGTGTCGTGCAAGGAACGCACTTTTCAATCTTGCAACTCCAAACGTACATCCCCAGCTACCCGCTAGCACAGTTGAGGTGACGCTCTCCCCCGTGTTGAACTCTGGCTGTGAGTCTTGTGAGTGAAATGTCTATTGCAGTTGTAAATACCCGGCGAGCTGTGCAGCAGAAGATGAACCTAGAAAAGAGGTCTTGTGTAGATGTGTGACTTGACTTGGAGGTGGTTTTGTTGNGGCTGTGCAGCAGAAGATGAACCTAGAAAAGAGGTCTTGTGTAGATGTGTGACTTGACTTGGAGGTGGTTTTGTTGCATGAGCGAGATGTATTTCAGAAAGCACGGCCCTTCCAGAGAAGCTGCAAACGCGTATTTGAGGCTACTGCATCGTGGTTTTATTCCTTCAGATAGTTTACATTGGTTTTGTTCTTCATAATTTTCGTTTTTTGCAATCTGCATGTTTTATTTGTTTTTAACATACTCTTCTCGTTAATTTTCATAGTAAATAATATTATTCATAGTCATTACAAATGTACTTTGTTTGTAAAGAAACTTTGTTTGTAAAGAATTGTGTGGCAGTGTTAAAGTTGAACAGATTTTCAATGTGCTGTTAATTGGGTCATAGTTTTGTCTACATAACTCTTTGTAAAGCAGATCTTTTATTTTGACTGTATCAGATGCTAGTCATTGCAGGGTTGTAATGTTTCAACTTTCTCATCCCATTAAAGAAAGCTCTTGTGTAACACAGCTAAAAACTTTATTGCGTATGATAATTTTTTCTCAAGTGAAATCTGTAACCAGGAATTGAGCAAGCATATACTACAGTGAAGCTTCACCTGGCGAGTGGTGTCTAAGGCCTTCCCCCCTGACGGCTGGGAAGCAGGCATTGTGTACACTGGGTATTTAGACAGGGCAGGAGCCNGGTGTCTAAGGCCTTCCCCCCTGACGGCTGGGAAGCAGGCATTGTGTACACTGGGTATTTAGACAGGGCAGGAGCCCGAGCTCTTGGCAGCTTGATAATAGCCTACTGGGCCCCGAGATGAAGCACTGGTTGAAGTGGGTCGCGTAGGTACCCTGGTATGGTCCATACGGTATAAGAAGGCCACTTTCTGACAGTCAGTGAGTGGCAACTTAACGTTTACGAAACAAACAAAGTGCCATTTACAAAATCCTGTATCAGCTGATGCACGAACGAACAAAAGTTAAAATTACGTTGGCTATTCTGAGTGCACTGCCAATGCACATCACAAAAGCAGAAAATACGCGGGTAAGAAAGAGTTCTTACATTTATTAATGCATTTTATTTTACAAGGACACAAAACAATGGTTGTTAGTGTTAAAAACTAAACTTCGTGATAATGTAGTTACGTATAGGTGTTCAAAACGAAATGTACAATAGAACGATACGACGCGGAAAAGTTTTCTGAAGTTATGCTAACTTCAGAAAGTTTTTTCACGGCGTATCATCCCTCTCCAACCTCGCTTTCAACACGTCCTTGATATTAATTCGAAAAGCATACAGAAATATTGCATAATATTGTTGAATTATTTTTCTATTAATTTGACGAAACGACACGAATTTGAAATATATTTCCAGCCCGTAATCTAAGAACAATCAACTTAAAATAATACGCTATCTGTTATCCAAAAACAGCGGCTCAAACTTCGCCGTGACGCGCTGTGCGCGCGATCTCTCGGATATTATGCGAGGTATTACCGGCCAGAAATGAACCTCTTTTTTGCGCGATATATAACAAATTTACAAACAAATGCCAATAGTTATATTTTTCCACGAGCTCTGCATAATTTTGAAAGTAACATATATTTCATGTAAAATGATTTGGAGTAAAAGTCATTTATATTCGGCCGTTAATCGTTCATCTACGTAAATTATACGTAATATTGTTCTCATCAAACCCATCTCCTTGTTTGTAGAAAGTGAGACGCGTGAATAGTTTTTAAGCAATTCTAATGTTATTCCACGTCACATATTTCCAACTCGAATATATTAGCTATAACGCCCAAAGTGTGATAATAGATACAACAGACCGTCTCGCAAATGTTAACCCAAATTCACTATCTCGGACAAATTAAAAAAGAGTTAGCAAATATTTAATTATTTGTAACATTTTATATTTTTACTTGTATAATCTACTTATTTTTTTTAGACATGTCAGTCTTAAAGTATCTTAAAATTTGTTTAGCATAACAGTACAATGGGAAGTGGATTATCTGACAGCGTGTTGATAAAAAATACAGCCCCGACTTGACGGACTAGCTGATGGCGGAAGGATACATAGTCAGATGTAGTCAGACGTAAACAGTGGCGCTACTTTCGCAGACCTGTCAGAAAACTGCCTTCTTATACAGTATGGACTATAGTGTCATAGCTGAATGCTGGGGTTCCCTGCAGTTGAGGCTCTGGGGGCCTCACAGCCTGGGGACATACCGGGAGCTGTCTTCTCGGGTGGAGGCAAGACCTCATGTGGAACGTGCCACAGGAAGTGAAGAATCCTCCTCACTCATTCAAAGAGCTGACTGTGGTTTCCCTCTGGCGTGCCGCAGCTCCTCTTTTCCTCTGTATACTCAGTTGGTGCTGTGCTCTGTATCCACCAGGCCTTCATCCAGAGCTAGCGCCTATTTGGCTGCTTCCTTACATCCAGCCCGTTAGACGGGGGACTTTACAGAGGTAGGCAATAGTGAGTGTACTGTAGGAGAGGGCACGGCCTGGTACCACAAGTTTCTATGTTAGTGGAAAAGCCTGAGCGTTGTCCCCAAGGGCAGTGGCTTCCCTCACTGTGTGTTGCCTGCGTAGAATGTGTCCCCGTTCCTTGGTTATCAAAGAGGTCGGGACATCGCCGGCAACTCTGAGTTCCCTTGGAAGCAAGAATACACTCTTTGAGAGTCGACTCCTTATTCTACAGTACGTTTAGCCTGAGCAGCAGTTATTCTCGCAGCCTTCACCCTCCCTGTGTATGGTGGACTGTGTGACAAGGTGAATGCTGAGACTTGGGGCTCTGTCTTGCACAAGAGCAAAGTGGCCTAAACTGTGCGTGAGGAATAGAGTGAGCCTTGCGGGGAGCCGGAGTCTCTCTCTGGTGCCGGTGCCAGGGGATTCGACCACTCCCCGCTCACACTTGATTGTGGTGAGTCCCACCCTTTGTCTCAAGTGATGGCCAGAGAAGTGGCAGTATCGCTAGCAGCCAGACGCTGAGACAGAGAGAGAGAGTGACTCCCAATGTGTACCAAGTGTGAGCCTGAAGGTCTCTACGGCATTAAGATTGTACCTAAGCCTGACAGCATGGTGGATTGTTGAAAGGTAAGAGGGTGATCTAAGAGCCAAAAGCCTGAAGTAAATAGATGTATGGGTTTATTTCTAGACCACATATATCCCAGCCTGTACCCTGAACACCTGGAGGGCAAGGTGTCCTTACNAGATGTATGGGTTTATTTCTAGACCACATATATCCCAGCCTGTACCCTGAACACCTGGAGGGCAAGGTGTCCTTACTACTAAGCGAGTGCGTTACATACGAGTGCAAAGCTGTGAGGCAAGGGCAGCTCCTGGAAAGCGACAGCCAGGCGGCTGGTGCACGCATGCCAGCAATGTGACGTGGACTGCAGATCAGTTAGCAGGGCGAACTTCATGGGAGACCGACTGGCGCGCAGTACGTGACAGATGGTCTTGTAGACGAAGCTGGTGGCAGTCATCTGAACAGTACAGAGATCGAGCGTAAGAGAACTACCCCGACAAGCCTGAGCGACACTAGCATGCCCGGCCAGGGGCAAGTGAAAGGGGGAGAGCAATGTAGGGAAGAGAGCTGTTGCATGCTCGGGATGTACCTTCGCTACCCTTGCCTAGAGGACCATCCACAGGTGCAGGATGTAACCAGATCCCTAAGGCAGGCGCGCATGCAGCGCGGGTTGCCAGACACCAGGTAGTGGCAGGTAGATGTGCCTGTGTGTGGGGGCCAGAAGTGACTTTGCTGGAATTGGCAGCATGGTTTGACAGTCATCAGGAGAGGGGGCATAACTGAAGCAAAGGTTCAGTGGGGCAAAATATGATGCCCGCAGTATATCAATTTATAGTCCACATTGGAGAGATCAACATGTCTCCTTCACCAAAAATGTGACTTTGGTGTTGGCAGAATGTTTAAGTGAACTGGGCCCTTAGTTGACCTGGTTCAGCTTGCGTGTATTTAGCGTGTTGCATGTGTCGAACCTTTGCATCATTTTGAACATTGTCATTTTTTCAGCACTGGGTGCATTCATTAGATAGTGATTGTTGCTCAAACATGCCTGAAGGAGAGAATTATTTTGGTTGTGGATTAGTTGTTCATTGCTCCATATCTACGTCATGTACCACAACAGGGTGCAACTGGTGATCTTGTTTCGTCCTGCTACGTTAGTGGACAGCTTGACGCTATCAAAGAGTGCATGCTGTGGGTTCTTTTATCCATGGCTTATTGTATTGGGCGAATGGGGGTCCCAGTTCACAGTGCAGTAACTCTCGCATCAAGGAACAGCTGTTAGCAAGCTGTCAGTATTTATCACCCATTTCTTACTGGTACTGGTTTTGGTTCAAACTCTGAAACAGACTGGAAAAACCATAACTGGCTATCTGCACGCAGACTCACTCTCTCTCATCTTCCCAACTATCATCCTTCATCATCCTTCATCATGGTCGTTGGTGTTAATCATCGTCTCCATCCAGGGTCTTCCATACATCCATATGTCTGTCTGCCCACCCATCCATCTGATGGTCAACATTAATCGCTATCGTAGCATGCACTTCTCATTCGCCTTGCAGTCAGATCATAGTGCCACCCTGCCCTGTCTTTCTGCACTGTGATCCCCTCTTTTTCAATCCCAAAAGTATGTTCATTGGCACTAATTCTTCTCACGTCAAAAACAATACAAATTTTTTTTTAATTTTCTAATTCGGTGGGTTCTGGCCATAATGTTTGGCAGGTGTGTGTGATGAGTCTTGCTTAGGCCAAGTTGATGATGTGCTTGTAGAAGTTTAATAGATTTTGTTCAGTGTTCTCATCCATTCTCTTGTATGTGCAAGTCAGGTGAGTTGGAAATTCTTGTGTATGCGAATACTGTATATATCTGTTGGCGACATGAATGGTTGTGTATTTTGGAAACTGTTTAAACTTTAACCCTGCCATTGTTTTAAGTAGATTGATGATTTGGTTTCCATGTTGTAATATGCCATATTGGCTTAACTTAGCTACTCATTTCTCAATATTGCTATGTAGCATATTGAAGGTTTTGCCCTGTAATGTTTTCAGTCTCGTAGANACTTAGCTACTCATTTCTCAATATTGCTATGTAGCATATTGAAGGTTTTGCCCTGTAATGTTTTCAGTCTCGTAGAGATTTTGTAAATTTTACTTACTAGTTTACTAGTATCAGTGTTTGGTATTTTTAAATTGTGTCAGAATCTTGACATNAGATTTTGTAAATTTTACTTACTAGTTTACTAGTATCAGTGTTTGGTATTTTTAAATTGTGTCAGAATCTTGACATAGTATAAGTGTTTAGTATGTAAGGTTTTGTGTCAGTGGCAGAACTAATGTAATGTGGTGCTAGAACCATACGAGATGTTAATAAACACTGGGGAACTTCCCCATAAACAAGCATATTGCTTTGTTGTTACCGTCAATCAGAAGTAGTTGTTATGCTTTTCTGTGTAATATTACCATTGAGCTCATAGAGCGTGTACTGCCAAGAGTGCAGACATATTTTATGGGAGAAATTTTAAAACATTGAAGATTTTTAGGTCTTCTTTTATATTTTATTTTTTGTCAATGTCCTTCACTTTTTCTACTAAATTATGAAAGTTGTTAAAACTTTTTTTGGTATTAAATTTTGAGTAGTGTTTTCATATTTACTTGCAAGAGTAAAAATTTCAGGAATGAGCTTTTCGTATAAGGTCTGAACAAATATCAATCAAGGTTTTCATTTTGCCTACTTCAGTATTCATATAATAAATATGAACTGCATAGACTGATGTAGAATTCCTTTTGAGTCCATGCCTTCTGCCCCGAAATAGTTGGAAGATTCTTGGGAGGTAAAGAACATGCTGTGGTCAGTTTACATTCAGGTTTCGTTCACTATAATTTAAAGGTGATCTTAATACCTCACCAAAGATGGCAGGCGTTCTGCTGTCTTTCATCTTCTCTGGAACTATTCGCTGTGTGCCAAGTCAGCTAAACGTACGTCGTTTCTTGCTACTAGTGTGCAGTGACTTGTAATTGCAACAAGTGGATAGTAACTGGGGAGATTGTGCTGAAATATTGGTCGCACTACGTCAAAGCACACATCTTCTGTTAAGAAATCACTATGTGCTAAAAGGAAAAGTTTTCATCAGAAACTTTCAGTATTTTAAGTCCGCTACAAATTTTTTTTATTCAAGCAAGTATGTAAATAACATTTTATTGGGAAGCAGTTATTGCAGAAACCAAAATGGTTTGCAATTTTTCATTTTACCTATTCAGACCAACGTTAGTATCTAGTTTTAGGTGTTGAGAACAATACATTTTGGATGATTGCGTTACTTAGCTTATGCAGGATTTGTTTCACTATCACAATCATTCAACTGTTGGCTTTGTGCTCGATGATAACGTAGAGCAATAGGACGAACTGTAAATCATTTACAGATGGAAATTTTGTTAAACCTTGCAGAGTATAATACATTCCATCGGAATATATTACCTGTCTGTGTGGTATTTACACCACGTCTGAATGGGTTAGGCAGAAGTGCTGCTGGTAATGTGCACTGATATTTGGGTTAATTACGTTATAAAAAGCAGACAGAATACACAAGTACTCATAGGACAGTACTCGCGAATACGCACACACGCAAAAGTCGGACAAACACATTTTCCGCGCGTATGCACGGTCGCCACGTTTTGCTGTCTGGGCCAGCTTCTTCAGGTGGCGAGCGGTGGCACACTGCAGTCTGGTGAGCAGTGGTTGGCACACAGTGAACCTAGCGGCCAGGAGGCGAACTAGGGTGAGGCAGGAAATTTTAAATGTGATGGAGGGGTTATCTTATGTTTAGGCCAGGTGTCTGTCTGGATATGGTGATTGATTGGTGGGCTCGTTCCCAGCGACGCAGTACTATTAGGAGGAGGTAGGGCCCTCGCCACTCTGGTTGTGTAACAGGAGTCACGGTTCTGGTTGTGAGATGCTGCAACTGGCTTCGCCTACACATTGCTCCAGCTATGGCTTGTTTGGTGTCTGCTCTGTGGCCATTCATTCTCTGTCTGAGAGTGTTGGTGGTGAGGCTAGTGTACTCTACATTGAAGTGAACGCACTGTAGCTGGTAGATGATATTTTCTTTCACACAATTGTAGCTGCCGTCTATAGGAGAAGTCTGATTGGTGAGTCTGCTGTAGGAGGGGGAAAACTGGTGCATAGCACAAGAGCTACAATGTGGACTATTGATAGGATGACCCTTGGGGGTGGTGATATTACTGACTATGGAATTGGGTGGCAATCTTGGGTGCACCAGTTTGTTTTGAAGGTTGGGGGGTCGTGTTAAGACCAATCTTGGATGGTTTGGAGAACAAGTTTTGAGCTGTTTTACCAACTGGACTGTCAAAATCACGGGCCTTCAATCTCTAGGTTGGTACAACATATTTACAAAACCATGCAGGTGTGCTTACAAGGTTATTAAAACTCCATTGACTCAGTTTTAGNTGGTTGGTACAACATATTTACAAAACCATGCAGGTGTGCTTACAAGGTTATTAAAACTCCATTGACTCAGTTTTAGCACATTCACGGTTTTGTGCTTGGAGCTGAAATTGTGTCTATGTGAAGTCTTGAAGTTAGTGTTCCATAATTACTTAATTTTGAATTATTATCTAATTTCTGAACACTAGAGGGTGTTAGATTCAAAAGCACTTAAAATTGTCAGCCGCACTGGGTTCAGGTGATAATGCTTGCATGTTGTGTGATGTTTATAAGCATCACCAACAGTAAATGTGTTAATGCAAAAAAGAAAAAAAATAAATGTACATTGAAGCCTCTTTAATGCAAATTGCAAAGAACCTGATTTTATTAAGTTTGTAAAAATGAAAGTTTTCATTAACAGGTGTCTCTGATGGCAATAAAAAAAAAATCTCAAAAAGTTGAAATCTCAACTCTGTTATTGGAAAATAAGATATTCTTATTANACACAATTGTAGCTGCCGTCTATAGGAGAAGTCTGATTGGTGAGTCTGCTGTAGGAGGGGGAAAACTGGTGCATAGTACAAGAGCCACAATGTGGACTATTGATAGGATGACCCTTGGGGGTGGTGATATTACTTACTATGGAATTGGGTGGCAATCTTGGGTGCACCAGTTTGTTTTGAAGGTTGGGGGGTCGTGTTAAGACCAATCTTGGATGGTTTGGAGAACAAGTTTTGAGCGAGTGGTGATGAGGCCAGAATTTTGTGTCTGCAGTTTAGAATGACTTAAACAAGCAGTGTGATCTAGTAGCCAAAGCATTCCTCGATAGATAGAGGCTACCCCAGATCCACAAATGAAGATTAACTTGGATGTACATGTGGTTGTCCCTTACCAGCAGCGCACGGACAAACTCAGAACATTCAAGGTGAAGGGAGGTAATGTGTGTGGTTTGGAAATGAGGAAATGGGTTGATACAGTTTGAGTGAAGCTTTTCTGAGAGTGTACACATCAGTGTTGTGATGTGGTTTATCGTGGACCATGGAGGTGGCGTAAGCCAGTTGCACGGGAACGTGTTCCGGGTTCCCGACACTGAACTGCTGTTTTACCAACTGGACTGTCAAAATCACGGGCCTTCAATCTCTTGGTTGGTACAACATATTTACAAAACCATGCAGGTGTGCTTACAAGGTTATTAAAACTCCATTGACTCAGTTTTAGCACATTCACGGTTTTGTGCTTGGAGCTGAAATTGTGTCTATGTGAAGTCTTGAAGTTAGTGTTCCATAATTACTTAATTTTGAATTATTATCTAATTTCTGAACACTAGAGGGTGTTAGATTCAAAAGCACTTAAAATTGTCAGCCGCACTGGGTTCAGGTGATAATGCTTGCATGTTGTGTGATGTTTATAAGCATCACCAACAGTAAATGTGTTAATGCAAAAAAGAAAAAAAATAAATGTACATTGAAGCCTCTTTAATGCAAATTGCAAAGAACCTGATTTTATTAAGTTTGTAAAAATGAAAGTTTTCATTAACAGGTGTCTCTGATGGCAATAAAAAAAAAATCTCAAAAAGTTGAAATCTCAACTCTGTTATTGGAAAATAAGATATTCTTATTAGCAACGTAACTTATTTTTCCAGTGGACTTGGAATAGTACATAGTAAAACAAATTAATTGCCATTAAATTCCGTATTTTATTAATGAGGTTCCACTGTAAACAAATGTTGTGTGGCAGTTGACATGATTGTTGATGGTAATAATGTGANTCTGATGGCAATAAAAAAAAAATCTCAAAAAGTTGAAATCTCAACTCTGTTATTGGAAAATAAGATATTCTTATTACCAACGTAACTTATTTTTCCAGTGGACTTAGAATAGTACATAGTAAAACAAATTAATTGCCATTAAATTCCATATTTTATTAATGAGGTTCCACTGTAAACAAATGTTGTGTGGCAGTTGACATGATTGTTGATGGTAATAATGTGANGTATTTTATTAATGAGGTTCCACTGTAAACAAATGTTGTGTGGCAGTTGACATGATTGTTGATGGTAATAATGTGAGCGATTGGCTAGCAGCGAGTCAGAGTTGTAGTGTGTAGCATGGACAGAGGCTTACGAGGGATGTGGTGAGCTTGTTGTGACGCACCGTGCTTACCGCTTGTTCTGCTTTGTGCGGCTCTTTGCAGATGGACCACCCTGTGTCGACGACCATCAACTACATAGACTCTCCCAACACCACCTCACAGTACTCGCAGGTAACAACCCATGCTCGCAGCAAGCAGCTGTACTATCCTACCCACTGTTGTGTGCTACGATAACTTACCACTTAAGATCCAATCTTCTTTCAAACTCACGCCTCTGATGTGGTCATAAATATCTACATGTAGCAGGTTGTGATATTTGCAACTTTAGCATCATTTTTGATACAGTGATATTTGCAATATAGATAAATCATATTATTTGCAATGGTGCAGTACTTGAACATCTGTAATGTTGGTTGTTCAGAGAGATGTTCTGTGTGGGTGTGGGTGTGTGTGTGTGTGTGGGCATGCGTGACGTGCGTGCATGCATGGGTGCG
Source organism: Clitarchus hookeri (assembly GCA_002778355.1). NCBI lineage: Eukaryota > Metazoa > Arthropoda > Insecta > Phasmatodea > Phasmatidae > Clitarchus > Clitarchus hookeri. The sequence goes on along the minus strand of NQII01000368.1, from coordinate 626,145 downwards.
TAGATGTTTTTTTTTTTTAATATCTGGGTATAATTTTATTGTTCATAATATCAATAAGAGAAATATTTGCTCTTAAGATAGCGTATATTTGGTTTGTTATCAAACAAACACTTTTCTGGTGTTACTAAAAATTTACTGTTATATTTAAAAGCCATTGTGTGTGCATGCTTGGATGAAATTTTACTGACACCTTTAAAAAAAAATAGAGTGAATTAAACTGTAAATATTAGATAAGTTTCCAGGGCTTTGTCCTTTACTAAATAAAATAAAGTAAAATCTTTTATTTAGNTTAAACTGTAAATATTAGATAAGTTTCCAGGGCTTTGTCCTTTACTAAATAAAATAAAGTAAAATCTTTTATTTAGGTCTGTTTTTGAGAGGAACCATAAAAAGTTCAGTAAAATAAATTTAAAAATTATAGGTGAATTTATTGAATAATAAGTTTGTTGCATTTTCTCTCTATAGATAGTGATGTATGCGAGCAGCGCATTTCTAAAAACAGACAGCATTCCTCCCCCAGGCTGTCAGCAATAGTCAGTTGTAAAATTACTACTTAATTACATTTCACACAATAGGCCATGTTATTCATAAACAAATGTAATAGACCTGACTAAGATCAGTAAGATGGAATAACTAATGCATGTACAAATAAAAAAACACAACATTTAAATACTAACTTTAATTAAATAAAATTACGGCACATATGAAACCATTAGACGAAAATGGTTTCGTAGAAATCATGTGCGGTTTGAGATCAAATGCAATTTTCGTAATAGTGTGTGCGGATAAACTGTTACACCCTTCCTTACAACTTTTGTTTATGAGGTAAGGGGAAGCTAAATTCTTTCTTCGTTGTCTAAAGCTATTTGCTTAAAATGTTACGTTATGTTTGATAGCTCTTCAACATACTCGACTCTATAGTTTCTTATAACAAATTTACGATCTTCAGATTTTACTTAAAAGTTATTTTCGTTCTTGCTACAGTCAGGGCAAAAGTTATATACAAATGGCCTCTGAGAAGAAAACCAGACTTAGGTTAGGTGTGGTGTGTGGGGGTTTTTTTTTTTTAACACAGCTGGCAACAAACCATGTTGCTAGGTTCAGTCATACTTGCAGGCGGCAATCGATGAGCTGGCGTGGTAGGTGTGGCGCCTGAATATCGTCACAATGGCGCCAGGAATACTACGCCCCAGGAATGGCGTCATCAGCTCTAGTGGCACTAAAAACTACTCGAATGCCTTGTTGAGTTGTGTCCACGCTCCCTAACAACTTATGGTCATATTTAGCNTAGTGGCACTAAAAACTACTCGAATGCCTTGTTGAGTTGTGTCCACGCTCCCTAACAACTTATGGTCATATTTAGCCTCGGTAGACTGAATAAACCTAGCTTATGATATTAAAATCTTGCTGTTAAGAAGGATCCCTCCTTCAACATGTTTTAAGGCAATGGTAACAGGGCCAAGAAAGATGTAGGTTTGCCATTTATACATGGTAAATCGTAATCTGCGCATCGCGGGAAAGGTCACAGACCTGGCCATCGCGAAAGATACTATTATTATATAAAATTAAACCCAAAGAGAAAAATACTTAACTATATTGCCTTGGGCAATCCTAACATGCATTACACTGAAATGTTGCCTGGGCAACTACATAAATAAACATAAAATTTGAGCTGGCTAATCTTGAAATGGAAGGGTGACCTAACCAAAACCAAAACAAAGCAAAGTTATCCTATAGAGGCGTTCAAAATGAAATAGGTCCAATTTATATAAATTAAGGTTAAGCGAAAATATAAAATTTAGTACATTTAACCTGAAAATGAATAAACAAAACTAGTACGTGACACGCCAGTATTAAAAAAAACAGTGTATTTTGGTACGTCCGGGGACAATGGTCGATGGTGGTGCATTCTGATTCGTCCACCATCTTGGTTGACGTCACAGATGGAGTCGTCTGCCTGGCACGATCTTGTTTGTGTTCATTACGGAGTCCAACCACCATGTTGGATGTGGGTGGCTCTGACCTGTGTAATGTTGCAGTATATAGTAATTGATATATTCAGGAAATATTAATTTTTTCTTTATTTTTGTAAAGTATAGTAACTGCATCAGAATGTAGAATATTGTGGTAGTAATAATTTGTTTGTATTTTATAGATTTTTGTTTTTCTAAATTTATTTTGAGTCATTTAGCAGTAGTAGCAGACGTTATAGGATGACACTGCACTTCTTCATCGTGTCGGTAAGCCTGACACGTAGGCGCCGTGTTGCGCTACATGATGCAATAAGGCAACTGCAGGTGGTCACATTTGGCTGACGTGACCCATTACACAAGTATAATACTATATTTCCACAGCCGCGTCCACGTTTGTGTGCTATTTTTGGACATTACTGCACCGTGCAATGCCTTGATTGGGCCGTGTTCAGATGATGAAACTTTTGATCGTTACTTAGAGCAGGCGCGACCCTTGTCGTGCAACGCAAGTCAAGAAGCGCTCATCGAGAGAGCAACAGCTAGTGGTCATCGTAACTTCACACCGGCAGCACCCTTGACTTCAACCTTGTTATGTATTGTGGACGTTGGACATCTCCTAAATATATTTCCACCTGTGTGAGGAGTCATTAGGATAAAGTAGTGTGTGTCCCACCCTCTTAGTTTAATTGTCTTCGCAGTGAGAAGTTTTTCAATTGAATAACAGGCTGCAATTCCATCTTTCTCTTGCTTTTATTGCTGCTGGTGATAAATATTTTTATGTATGCTACTATTGTAAAAGAAACTGCAATAAATCTTTAGTGAACAGTTTACCGCCTCATCATTTATTTATTTACTTTTGGCACCCTTTTTATAAACAAACTTTTTTTCAATTCTGAGTATATTGCCTCCAAACTGAGCTAGTTTGAGCTAACGTTTATAGCTAACTCCATTTGCATCTTTGCTCACTAAGCGTTACACCTCCACCCCAATAATTTTAAACTTAAAAATCAATAAAAAAAAATTTAAAAAAACTTGTCATTATCTATTTTAAAAAATTACGGTACAGACTCCAACAATCTTGACCTTAATCCCAGTAACCTTAATTAAATGCAAAAATGTAAAAAANAATTTAAAAAAACTTGTCATTATCTATTTAAAAAAATTACGGTACAGACTCCAACAATCTTGACCTTAATCCCAGTAACCTTAATTAAATGCAAAAATGTAAAAAAGAATGTTTTAAAAAAGCTTGTGAAGATTGAGGNAAGAATGTTTTAAAAAAGCTTGTGAAGATTGAGGACTAAATTACATTATTGACCCCAACAGTTATGTTGGAGGTGGGTGACCTTGACCCCAGTGACCTTAAACCTAGAAAATCTATGTGACACAGTGGTGTAGTGGTTAGACTGCTAACCTCCCATGTAGGCAAAGTTGGTTTGCTTCCCGGCGGGGTTATTCCTGATTTTCGCATGTGGGAACCGTGCCAGACGATGTCGCTGGTTGACAGGTTTTTCTCCGGGATCTCCCGTTTTCCTCACCCTTGCATTCCGGCGCTGCTCCATACTTGCCTCACTTCACCCCTCATTGGCTCTCGAGGACCTGATGATAAGAGCCGTCCAAATCTCTTCACTTACTCGCTAAAAAAAATTAAGAAAAAAATTGTTTGTAAAACAATACAGGTAAAAGTTACATAACTGTTGCCAAACACCATGTTGGATTTATGTGACTCTTCGGGTTAAATTCTCTTAAAGATAGCAGAGGACACCCATGCCGTGGTGTGACGATCAGCAAGTGACTGATTAATCAGCTTTCATCAACCCCTGTGCCAATTTACAACTGTCAATATAGTTGATCAGCCAACTCCCTCCCTCACCCCTCCATACAAGTTAGTTATTGGCTTTACTTAATGTACATTCTCTCCTATTCGACACATACCACCACTACACCACTTGACTCACCTCTTCATTTACTCACCACAAGCTCAACATTCCTCGCAATCCACCCATACCATCAAACCCACCCGACTCTCATTAACTCACCATAGCTTGATCCCCTCACAATTTACTCGCCATAGGTCAATCCCTTCGCTATCTATCCTCGCCATCAACCCATCACACGAAACTCCACCCCTTTACTCTGTCCAAACGACGACCCCTCCCCGCGTACCAACCGACACCCATCCCCGTCCCCCTCTTCCTCACTCCAGCTAGTTTCCTTGACTCCGTTTCTCACTATAATTTGACCGATTAGTTGGTTACCCTCCATCTCCACCAATCAGTTGCTTACCTTACCTGATTACTCACCATAACCAACTCCTCCCACCACTACTACCATGTCACGACCCTCCTCACGCTACAGTCAATTCACCCAGAACTATTTACTCTTTGTAGTTCGGCCCCCAACACACCCTCACCATCGCTCGTAATCAACTCTGATAATACCAAACGACCAGACCAACCAACCATAAGGGCCAACTACTGACTCCACCCCAAGACTGACCTAGCTCCACCCAGGACTGACCTGATTCTGCCCTGACTAACCTCACTCCACCCCAAGACTAACTCTTGCCAAACTGACTAGAATCATGAACAAGACTAGCCAGCAAGTCAAATTTCTGAAGTGTCGTCTGTCAAGTGCCAGGTCTGTTGTTTACTAAGGATAGCTATTACTATATTTTATTAGTGTCTCTTTTGTTGAAGGAGTCATTAAAATTTAGATTAATGATTAACATAAAAATGTTACATGTGAATGTAGTAGAAGATTTTATTAGTTATAAATGTAATCTTTATTTCATGGTGTTGCATTAAATTTCTGTAGCTTTACTGTACTGGTTAATATTAACTGTAAGACAAGGCTGATGCCTTCACTTCACCACTAAACTTAAGATGCTAATAAATAATAAATAAATAAAATAATGTTTTCTGCTTTCAGGACAGTACAAATAATCTGTAGAATCAAACTCTTGGAGATTAAAAATTGAATGATTTTGTTTCCTTGAATCTAGCCAGAATTGGTAGAATCCAAGAATTGATGATTAAATAGTTCCATCACTAAAAACAACTGAAATGGTCCAGTCACAAATATGTTTGTCTACGTAGCAAGAGAGACGTGTCTAGTAGCAAGAAGTAGAACAGGACTATTCAGTTAGCAGTCCTCTGGCACATGTCCGACTTGCACACAAACTAAATATTATACCACTCTACAAATGCTTAGTTGGTCAACTTTAAAGTATGACTAGTGTAAAACTTGTAATTAAATGTTGTATTATTTTTCTTATTACACTTAAATAAACTGACTGTATTTTAGTGGCTTTGCAATAAGCGAGTGTGACCCACCAAGCATTATAATTACTTGTAAGTGAAAACTAATAGAGTGTCCCTGAAGTAGAAGTGAGATGGGTGAGTGTTTATCGCCAGGGGGTGAGTGGGGGCAGTCCCGAGGAGTGCCTGAAGCAGGAGCTGGGAGCGGACCCCGGGTACTTCAGCCAGCCGCCGTCGCAGCTGCAGTACACCCGACCGGGCAGCACGCAACCTCAGACGCCCAACACCCCCTCCAGCATCCCGGACATCATCCTCACAGGTACCCTCACCACTCTAAGCTGTTCATGGCAAATAAAGCAACATTTGAAAAATATCACTGCTCCTATGTGCACATGTTTTAACAGTCACTCTGAGTGACATATGCCCAGTAAAGTTGGTAACGACGAAGGGAAAGTAGTCCCATGTTTTAACATTGAATTTAAAGTGTAATGTAAACATTTGTGAAGACTGAAATTATTTATTTGGTTTTGTGTGTGTGTCTGTCTCTCTCTCTCACACACACACACACACACACACACACACACCCTCCCTCCCTCCTGAGAAACCAATCAGATGGCAAAAACTTCATTATTGGCCAATCATGATAGGTAATTGGTATCAGCCCAAATCTAATATGTATGTATGGATGGGTGGGCGAGTGGAATGGTGGATTGATCATTGTGCATGTGTCATGTGCGAGTCTCAACAATATCTAAAACAATTTGGTGCAGAAAATTTCTCGATCTCGTCTCGAGATAAATTCTATGTCTATGAATTTCCAAGGATTCTAAAAGTATCAACAAATAGATTATGGTTTGATAGAATTCTGCAGGGCATGTTAAAGTAAGTCACAAACTCAACCTGGTTATATCTTTCTGCCTATTCCAGGAGTGACCATGTTTCTCTGGGTGATGAAGGGGGAAGCAGCATCAAAGCAAGAACGACTCAAATACCCTTTGTTCCAGACAAGGGATGAATCTTTCTACCAAGGGCTGTATTTATCGCTGCGTTTTTGTGTTGGTCTCAAGGGTTGGAGGAGGTATGCTTCCCCCCTTTCCCGTTCAGAGAGGGTGTGAGAAAGAGAAAGGTAAAAACTAAACACAAGGAGTGCTAGGGCGGCTGGACTGAGGCTAGCAGAGTCTGTTGAGGTAACGGCAGTTATAAACAAAGAGAGGAGAATGAAGAAGGGCATTGACGCGTACCGACATTTATATATACACAACTTCACCTCATCATCATGTCACCCAGGCAGGGTTTGAACCATGAATAACTTGCTACCAGAGCCTGCCAGCACACCCCTAGGCAAGGGGCACCCACGGACACGTCAGCCAAGATCGTTTCACCTTTACGTCAGACGTCACGCCACCCCCACGTGTAGTAGAAGCCAGCCAGCAGCTGATGCGACCCCGCATAGCAGGGAAGCCTTCTTCCAGAGTGGCCCGAGAGATGGCACCAGAGCATGGCTCCGCCTACAGAAGGAGGAGCCACCCCCAAGAGCAGGTGGATATATGTCCCTGCACCACCGCAGAACTGCAGTTCGTTCTCCGCAGCTCGCTCCACCACCACGTGTGCTGGAGCTCTCTGCAGACACCAACATCCTCGCGTAGGATCACCACTGCCTACCAGACATCTTCGAGACCTTCACCAGCAACCCCCGAAGAAGTTTTCATCCCCTTTAACACTCACTACCCTTCTCGTAGTGACACCTGAGTCCTTTCTGGACAACAGCATCGAGTTAGTTAGGGTCAGTTAGTATAATAGCTACCTAGCCGCATCTGCTTTTGTCTAGTTTAGACCCAGGTCCACTTCCGTTACAGTTTCTTGTTAGTTAGGAGTTAGTATGGGCCAACGTGTTTATTCCTCACGGGAATAAACACGTTTTTCTATCTAACATCAGTGTACTTATTTCTAGGGTGTGACTTTAACCCCAGTAGAAGTCAGCCCACCAGGGAAAAGCAGGAGACCGCGTCATTACAACACATTTGCCGAACTAGAGTAGGACCACGGGCTCCCTGAACTGGGTATATGTACGTCTCAGACTCATTAGATGACCACTCATACTGTGGAGCAGGTACGGCAAGGTACCTGGTGCACACGTACGGTAGAGCCATCACCACTAGGAACTCGATCCACAAGGCGGCTAGTCAGCCAGCCCAGCCAATTCACTCCATCCACCGCGCTGCCATTGTCACCGGAAGGAGTGATAAGACTGGTTCTGGAGGTCTGATCCCCTTTGTTGTACACCCACGTTGCTGTCAAACATCCAGGGTAACCCATCGCAGTGTTTGTCGCCATTTGGAGTAATCAGGTACAACTCTGGTTGGCTTGGCCACTACTAGCTTTACACCTAACTAGGGATCCTCGTCGCCTGCTCTTCCTTAGCATGGCCGACTTTAGTACCTTCCTTTATGCCATACACCCATAGGAGTGGTGAAAAGTGGAAGGAAGGCAGCTACTGCCTCCAAGTCCAACTTGAGCCGTAACCCAGCGCCAACTGCCCTCTGCAGTCCAACCCACCGGGAACGAGCTCAAGTCGCCCGACAACTGGAGAGGCCTCACCTCCCAGTCCCTTCACGCTCCCTATTTCAGTCACCCTACAAGGCCACCGGCAAGTCGCATCAAGTCGTCGTCGACTTCTGCCAGCGACTCCGCGTACCACTGGGTAAATTGAACCCATTGTTCCAACCCAGCAGGACCAGTAGCCCTCCGCAGGCTCCCAGTCTCATCACCAGCACCTTCACCCAAGGACTGGCGAGAGTTCCAGCCGGCACCAGCAGGAACAATGGCCGAATCAGGAGCTACCCTGGGCTACGCTTACTCTAGGTAAACCAGTGGCTTTGTGTAAACCAGTATTTTGGAGGACAGTTAAGCCTATGCTAGACTTTGTGCCGTGTTGCCAAGCCACGCGCCCCAGTTTATATACTGGCCAGAGTCCGGTTGGCAGCCAGTAAAGTCGAGCCCAATAGATAGCTCGTGTGTCTGACCGGCACAGCAAAATTTTGCCCGACCGTGACGACGTCATCAGTTTCCCCATCGTCATGCGTCAGCATGTTTATTTTTTGGCACCTTATCTAGTTTCTTCTTCTCAACAGTACATCACCATCTCACACATTTAGGTTCTACATATTTTCTCGCTGTAACGTGTTTTCAATTTTATCCTGCATGATTAATTTCCTTTAAACTTGAATTCGAAAGTGTAGTTGCACTTTTTTCCCCATCCACTATATACTTTCCTTCGTATACGACTGTATCCCACTCATACAAGGAAATAGATGAGCAGTGCAGAAATGATGTAGCCAGCTGCGCTGTAGAGCAGGTGCGCTCACTTGTCACTCAGACGCGCAGCAACAGGCAAACAAAGTGCTTGCTCGCGCTCCTTTCTCCCCCTCGCATTCCGGTGCACATCTTCCCCTTCTCGGCCCAGCGGAAACGTCACTCACCCCACCACCTCACCACCAAGTACATGCGGAGCACAGCTGCTTGATACCATGCTGTATTCACTGCACATAGGATAAGATACTGATTGCATGTACGTTCACATAACAATTGGACCACAAGGAATTCTTTCTTCGAATATTAAACATAATGCATAATCAAACATGGTGTCATTAAATAAGTTAAGTATAAGAGAAGGCAAACTTGTTGTTTAGATTGAAACACACAAAGTGACAATGACAGTTCTCATACCATGAACACCATTGTCCACACGTCTGCCTGGAACATACTCCTCTCCATCTGGTTCTGCTTTAACCCAGTCAACTTCTGTCTTTTATACACTTCTTCTCGTTCCCTTGGTCTTCCCCTTAGTGTTTTTTCCATTTTCTTGCCGTTTGAATATTTGCTTTGAAAATCTTTGGGACACCCACAGATGCAAATACCTACGTGTATGCAAAAGTTTCCTTGCGTTTTGGAATTGATAAAAAGTAATATTGTACATGAACATTGGTAACAAGGGCTATGTCGGATGCATTCGCAAGAGATTGGAATCAGCTGATTTTCACTGAATTGGCTATTTTTCAAAAATCTGAAAATAACTTACTTACTGTAGTCTGATTCCAATCTTATTAAGTAATTCTCACTGATAAACATCTTTTTAACCTCTGCTGTACTTACTGCATCAAAATATTTTCATCGGTCATTATCACCACTTGACTTTGACCCGGTGAAACCAATAATCTTTTCCGTAGTGAAGAATGTGTCGATCTTACGTGGCAACTGACAGTAAAAACATGGGAAATCATTTTTCTGTGAAAACTATGCATTGCGCATCACTAAGACCTAGAAATTTTTGCGAACCGCAAAATAATGTGAAATACTGAGAAATTGTGTTTATTTGCGAAATTCTGTAATTATTCCCATATTCGCAAAACATTGACAGAATTGCTTGTGGGAGTGTATCTAAAACCACAGTGCGAACATCTTTTACCATGAAAACGTTTACAAACATTAAGTTTTACAATTTCCCATTTGTTATTCGCTTTTATCTCTCATTTACTTCACGTACGTGCGGATAACAAAACTATTTGCGTGGTGATCATGTTGTTGACTATAAAAACGGAAACGATTCATAAATTGATTGGTAGCAAGGTCGAAAGATTATTGTTGCACGTACAATTCGATATATATTGAACCGAATTGCTATCGCGCTTGTTCACTGGCAGAATCACACATACAATCAAAAATGTTGGCGTATATATAATATCACAGATTTTTTTTTCCAAATGTAATAATTACGCACAAAATATTTGCGCAGTATTTGTAAACACTGCCGACTTCTCTCATCTTCCGTGCTTTGTGGTTAGGTTCTCGACGGCTAGAAAATAGGCTTACGGCATTTGCAAATATTGAGCGAGGGTGGTGATCGTAGTATGCTGCTTACGTCGCAAAACCAGTTAAGAATTGCAAAAATAGTGCTATTTTAGATTGTGCCCGGGAGTTTGAAAGTGAAGGGTTTTTTGGTTTTATAAACTGACGAAAGTGCAAAACTGCGATGTAAACATTAAGTTGGCAAGAAAAGACACGTGCTTGAACACCGCAGTGTCTTATGCACATTGATATAGTGATAGTGGATGACATAAAAAATAAGAAGACAACTGCGTTGGATGCAAATTTGTGTAATTTTCATATTGCCATGAAAACAAACACAAATAGGTTTCGGCCATTTCTTTGTAGAAACATGTTTACTATTTAAGGAGTATTTTTATTTTCTCAATAATTTAATATTTTCTATGATTTTTTGGTTATTTTGGGGATTTGTATTGGAGTAATATTGAACTGAACGGGATTTAATTAAAATATTGTTATCTACAAATGAACAAAAGCTGTATGTGGGTGATTTAAAAATCTTGTGAAACTCATATGCTAGTGAATGTTCTTGGGCAGTTTTAAATGTCTCGATAAAGTACACGATTTATTGCCCAAAAATTACTGTGTTGTGACAATGTGCCACTTAAATATGTATTGATTAAAAGAGTGAATAACTAATTCCATCTAGTTTGAANTTACTGTGTTGTGACAATGTGCCACTTAAATATGTATTGATTAAAAGAGTGAATAACTAATTCCATCTAGTTTGAACGATATTGCTATGAAAACAACAACATCCATTTTTCAAATAATAATGCGCAAGTTTATTTAACGAAATGAAAAAAAAATTTTCACGGAATTAACTCATTTTATTTACCATTAAAGGGAGGCCCTATGAATCACAANGAAATGAAAAAAAAATTTTCACGGAATTAACTCATTTTATTTACCATTAAAGGGAGGCCCTATGAATCACAATGGATTCAACTGAAAATGTGTGCCAAAATTATTTTTATCACTGTCTGTATTATAAACATTCGCAAGTAAGCAACGGAATACGCTATGTTAACCGATTGTAAATGGAAGTCATCTGCAAATATTAATACAGTACGTTAATATGACGCATCAAGTGAACATAACAATAAATCCTCCAAATTATTACATTTGTTGATCTAAGTAAACTTTCTGCCACTGAAAATCTATTTTACAATTATTGTATTTCCGTTTTGTGACTTTAAAAAAACTCAAATATATTTTGGGTAGCTACCTACTCAAGGCAGCGATACCAAAAACTTGTGTTCATGAACGAAGTTAAAGTGTGTAATTTTGGAATGGTTTTGGATGGGAACATTTTAACATTGCGCTGTTTATTTTCTGTTAGTGGCATGTTTTCTTGGCAACTTTTATTTTGCATGGTGTTCTCTAAATGCATTTCTGGACTTAAAAGCTAGACGTTTAATGGCAGACACACACAGGCATATTAAATGTTTCCTGGCTCACATATAGGTGAAGTGAATGTGTGTTGACAAAAATTTGCAGCTTATCGGACTTAACAATTGTAATGAGTATTGCTAGGAATTATTTCTCTGTTAAAGCTTGTGACTAATCTTTTGCCATTTGTAATTTGTGCAAAGGCAATAAGATTAAACGATATGGGAAAAATAAGTATAGCTTTAGTAAGTATAAACTTCAAAATCACATACGGCAGAAACATGGCATTGTGATTGTCAAAAATCGTATAATTTTGCACACAGTGATCCTTTTTTAAGTTTGCAAAGTGTACATGACAATGATATGCTAAATGCATGTGAACACACTTTAGCAATTTGTGTAGTTAAATCGCAGTTATCAAAAATATTTAGTGTATGTACCTATGTGTAGAGTTACTTTCAACACTGTAGACTTTTTTTTGTTAGTTTTTGCACTACTTCAGTCTTTTCAGAATGCAAAATAAATGTCTTTATTGTTAAATAAATGAGAGGAAATAATACTGTTATTCTAATGCCCAAATCTTGTACAGTTTAAGGATTTGAAGAATTTACTAACCGTACAATGCAATTTTCACTTTAAGAATTATGTTCAACACATTACATCTTACATTCAAAAAATTAATTCTACCAATTTGAATAGATTTTAATTAAAAACTTTGAATCTGAATTAAACTGAATAGGAACTGGCAAAACTCTGAATTGGAACAGGTTTTTACGTGGATCGGCACATCCCCAGCAGAAACTGCTGTATGTTCTGTGCGATTGTGTGGGTGTCTTGACGTAGTTTGCAACATATCCGCACCTAATTTTTCAAAAAAATAAATTATTTTTCATTGTGAAAGTTAAAAGGTGTGGGATTCACAGTAATTCTATTTCTTGGAAATGATAGCACTTGCAGTGTGTCTGTAATTTCAAAAGTGTTTTTCATAAGCATAAATTTTTTGCTATCCGGTGCCATAAAATATCTTTGTGCTGTGTATTCACCCTCTTGTGACGGGAACGAGGAAACTGTTTCAGACTTCTCGTCGAGCACGGCGGACGAGCTGTCGCGGCAGGAGTTTGTGAAAGACCTGAACTCGGCCATGTCGGGCTCCTTCGACTCGGACCTGTTCCCATCGGACGACACGCTCAGAGAAGGCCTCGACCCCATCGACTTCGACGGGCTGCAGATGCTCACGGACCCCGACATCAACGTGATCACGGACCCTGCGACGGAGGATAGCTTCCGGCTGGACAGGTTGTAGTGCCTGTGCGGGAACGAGCGCGACGCGGCGTGCGTGCGTGCGTGTGTGTGCCATTCTAGTTTGTCGAGACCACGAGACCTGCCGTTCAGCTTAACGTTTTTTCAAATTTTAGCTTGGAATAGTTGTCAAGTTTTCATCCACTTTTTGATATTAACATTCCTCAACCATTATCCACCAAGTTTCTTCTTTAGCAAGAATTTTGAGAGAGCACATCTGTTTGTGAACTTTTAAACTTTTCCTGTCTGTATACCAAATGTTTCCCAGGGCACCTGGGTTTCATTCTCGTGATGTGGGGCAAATGAATCTTTTCTCCCAGTGTTTAACTGTGTCATTTTAGGCTTTGTGTGGGAGCGAGTGCAAGTGACGTAAATTTCTCAAAGCTGCTAATGTGATTTTAATTGTGTAAATGGTGGTTTTGGTTCTCATGACTGTTGAAACGGAGGAAAATCAAAGCAAGTTGCCAAAAGTACCTAAACGTGCAATGCTGATGATGTAAGAATTATTATTGTCTGTGTAAGTTGGTTTCGTAATGACTGTTGCCTGAAGTGACTGTCTGTGTTGAAATTGTATTTAGTTACATGTTATGAAGTACAATTTTTTTTTAATTTTATAGTAAATTTTTAAATTTTGTATATTTTTCTACCAACAGAAGTTAGCTGCCTAATGGAAAGGATGGATTTTCTGGTTTGCTACCCAAACATGTAGACAGAGGGGAGAATTAATTGCATTTTATATTTATTTAATTTCACCTTGCCAATGCCGCTGACATAGTGGTTCCTTTAGTATCGTACTGTATAGTAAGGCGCTAGGCAACCTATCGCTAGAACAGCATCTCGCCGCTGTCCACCGCAGTCTGCTTCATATCCTGTGTTCACGTCGTCGGGTGGACTGCGAGGATGTCGGGCTGGGAGAGGGCGCAGTCGAGGGCGGGGCAAGTGTCCTGCTTCTCTCTTTGTCCATCCTCGCCCTCTTTTAACCTCCACTGTAATGTTGTGTGCACCTGTGGCCCCATTTGGGGCACAATCCAGGGTTCAGCACCACTTACTGGGGTGTTACCGTCTTCACGGCTGTGTCATGTACTTTTCCTACTTTCAGTTGAAAGTATTTTAAAATTCAATTTGACATTCGTTATCCAAACCATTACCATCTCCAAAAAATTACAGTGCATGCTTTGTTCCTGCAACGTAATGGATTCAAATTTCATTTACTTGTTTTGATACACATTTAACGTATCCTAGAAATAGATTTTATTCGCCATTGCAGTTGTAAGGGAAAAAGAAAGTAAATTTTTATTTTTGTTAGATTAGTTATTTTTGTTATTGTTTCAAAATGCAGAAGTAACATTGTGCAGTGTAATCTGTAACTTTTAATTGTAGGCTTGCTTACACACTAATTGTAGTTAGTCCAGATAATCAATGTTCTACTGTGGATCTCATTCAATTGTTACAAATTATATTTTTCACACAGTCAAATTTCAAATGCTTATTACATGATAGGCTTTGTTGATTTAAGGTACTCATTGTTTTAAGAACATTGTAGGCTGTGCATGGGTGGAAGAAGATTCGCTCCGCTGGTCAGTGCAATGCAACGGGTGCTCATCGCTGGTTTCATGCATATAACGCGCACAATGTCCTCTGTATGAATGTTGGCGTGACTGCTTGGCTGAGGGTCAGAGTGCGAGAAGTCTGCAACTCGAAAGCACGCGTCGCATTTGTTGGCGTCTTACAAGTTTTTTTTTTATTTTGCAGTATTAGTTAACAGGCGAGAGTTTCATCAGTTACTTCATCTGTGCATCAACTTCATTTAGGATCATATTCACGACCCTGAACTTTCAGGGCGAGTAACGGCTCTTTGCCGTGGTCGAAGGGATGAGCAGTGGCCAAAATGTGTGCATGTCTAGTTATTTGTTTTTAGTTATTGAGACATCCTTTCATTAAAAAAAGGAATCGCGAGAAAATTTTGTGATTCTATATTAATGTAAAAACAATATGTTCATGTGAAGGGTCTGCGATTGTGTGGAATCTGTAAGACCGTGTTTACAACGCCAGTGCCCATTATCCAAGAAATTCAGCGCTACCAGGCATCATATTAATTGTTCTTGTGCTGTTTTGAGTTGTAAATTTGTACTTAACATATTTATATTTATTTTTAGAAAATAGAGTAGCTAGCTTTTGGGTAATGTGGTGTGACAAGATAGTGATACAGGATGTGTGTGTGGTGGAGGGTTTNTTTTTTAAGACAGAGAGAGAGAGAGAGAGAGAGAGAGAGAGTTGGTTGAGTTTTTAATTGACATTAAGTATTTAACATATACATGCTGTAGCCTACAGTTGTTTGTCAATCAGGTTATGTCTGGAGAAAAAATATTTCTTTCCATTCTTGTTTATAATCGTTATTTGTGACCACGTCTCCATATCTTGTGGATAAACTGCAACCATTTCCTGTCTTCTGTACCAACAGTTTTATTGAGTAATGTATGCAACAAATGTCTTGACGACAGCAAAATTTTTGGGTCAACTTTAATTTTGCTAAAATTGCTTGTGTCACGTAAAAACTGTCAGTGGCTTTGTCCATTGTTTTTGGTGTTAGGTATTTTCTCAGCATTTGCGGGGCCACGGTCGTATAGTGGTTAGACTACTCGCTTCCCACCCAGGCGAACCGGGTTCGATTCCCGGCAGGGTTACCTCCGGATTTTCGCATGTGGGAATCATGCTGGACGATGGCGCTGGTCGGTGGGTTTTCTCGGGAATCTCCTGTTTCCCCGCTCTTGCATTCTGGTGCTGCTCCATCCTCACCTTGCTTCATCCTCATCAGTTGTAAAGACCTGGCTTCTAAGAGTCGTTCTAATCTCTGCTCACTCGCTCAGCATTTGCCACACTTATTCTCATGTTCAAGTGCCGAGCAGTGCCGTCCTTTGGAATTTTCTAGAGGAATTTTGGCTTCCTGTGTCCGTTGTCGCGAGGGAACACCAGACTTGTGGGGAAAAGGCACAGTAAAATCATTTGAAGAAGCAGTAGGTCTTATTAGCAGCAGCAGCCACTGTTGAATAATGTTGTGCACTCTTCTGTCTGGACCAGTGTTTGGTGGTACGCATCCCTGTGAGACTATAACTTTCAGGACGATCAAGTGACACACACATATGACGTGATAGGTGCAGTGCTGAGCATAGGTGCAGTGCTGAGCAGAATTGCTTGCTCTTCAACTAGGGGTCTTCGAACTTAGGAACTTCAGTCCGAGCTGAGCCTGAGCAAGTGTGCAGAAAAGTTCCCGAGTTTCGAGTTGAGCTGGGTTCTTTTATTACATTCAAAGAAGTAATTCTATAGTAAAGATAATGTTTGTTTTCATATCTGCAGTTCTGAAGAATAATTTTAACTGGAACACACTTACATTTTAAGGTTTCAAAAATCGCTGTTAAAATGGCACTAACGGTGTGTTAGCTAATGCAATGTTTTACCGTAGCTTTGTTAGAGACGGTGGTGTTTCATTAAGCATTGCAGATATTTGCTTAAGTAACCTCATGTTATAGGCTTGTAACGTTCGGCGTGCAGTTACAGCCGATGTTACGTTGCCACTGCTAGCTCAAAGGTGGAACACGAGACTCAGTAAAATGTATGCCGATTAATTAAGAAATAAGTTCAAGTTCCAGAGTATTTTGTTCTATACTTTATTTATCATTTGAGTGACACAGTTCACATAGGAAGTTCCAGTATGCACAGTACGAACCGTTCACCGATAAATATACAAGTGCAGAACAGCGCCACCGTCGTTTACAGATTATTCATTTCTCAAAACTTGCATCGCAAGATGAAGTTACGAAGGCAGGAGGGATGTTCGTTCCCTCCTGGCACCCTAGCGACCTTCCACACCTACAGAAATAATTTGATAGAATTATTTAGGTTAAGCCAAAAAGAAATGTAGTAATAAAAGATTTACCAGTCGCGGGTGCTTGCCGGTGTGGGTGAAGTTCTTCACGCCCGATGCGTCTTCTCCGACGGTTGGTTACTTTTTTTTTTTAGGCGATAGGCACCACTAGTATTTATTATGCAGGCCTATCACCCCCTTCTCCTAAGATAAGGGCACGGCATCCGGCATCTGCCAGCAGCGTCATCTAAACTGCGTTGTAGGAACTAAGACTGCGCCGTCAACATGCCGATAAACGAACTTCTCGTATAAAATTTGTACAGCGCAGCCTGAAAGTATCTAGATAATGCTGACGCTTAACAAAAACTGAAAACTACTATGTTCGAAAAGTAACTGCAAACGTCCACCCGATAAACGTAAAACAGCACACGTCTGCCGGATAAACAAACTATCACGGGAAACTAGCCACTACGGCTTTAAACTTCAAACCCGATAAAAATATTACGAAGCTTAGCAAAGCTTAAGAAAAACTAACAAAATTGAAACACGCGTCCCGAAAATTAAGAATACTGCATCATTACAGGCTGTTCATGGTAAAGTAAGCACTTTTTGGCAGTCTCATCAGACGTTACAACCAATAAATACATTTCATTGTTACCTTGTACTTTTGGTTTTGTCTATGCCAAATTGTATACACTGCGTTTATTCATCGCGTGGCAGCATTTACTCTGAGTGGTGGAAGGATATAAATTGGCTGAAAGTAAAATAACCAGGGCTTCAAAAGTGCTCACTTTACCATCAACATCGTATAATAGCCTTGTTCATGTATCATAGAGAAGGAACATGCCCCTTTTTTTTACACCTGTCAACAATAAAAATGGTATAAATCAGCAGTATGCACTACGTATTGACAGCAAACTCAACCTGTGAGGTACAAAATGGAAAATCAAAGTGAGAAGTGTGTAAGAACGCCTGATTATACACCAGACAAGAACACTATCATTGTTTGTATAATTACCAAACGTAGAGATACAATAGACATTGTTAAAGATGCTCTAGTTTTTAAAGACTTGGAAATAATTCAAATCGAGCTTTAACTGCAAGCATATATTCAGCTCAAGTTTGATGTACAATTACTCACGGCTCTCTACTCATCGTAAAGTTGACATTAACTTTCACTCACCATTTTCTTTTCAGTTTTTCTAAAACCTGTAGAAATCAGTTCGAATTTTTAGCATTAATTTATGCCCCACCCACTCTGAAGATGTTCTAGAATAGACTTAAAAAAATTTTAAGTAAGGGGGGCCACACTTTATGTGGTTAAAGAGGAGGTGCGAAAGTATGTGAGCTTATTAAGTATTGATAACTTCCTAACTGGGAAACTTACAAAGAGGTTTGTAAATTTTTAAAATACAAAATACAGTGAGTTTTGTTTTATTCTACTGTGCCTTATATTATGGTTGTGTTTACATTCAGACGCAAGAGAAAATGAAAAAACAATATTTTTTTTTCTAATATTTTTGAATATAGTTCTTGATGCTGTATTCGGCACTGTAATTATTATGAGTTAATATGAGCTGCGTGTGTGTGAAGTACAACTGTCCAATGTCTCTATGAATTTTCATTTTGCTGTCTTCCAAGCACTTGACATTTCAGCAGACAGGAAGCCGTTGTAAGGGAATCCATGATAACGCTGCCTACAGTCGAATTTTACAGTAAATTTAGATTTCATCTTTTACTATAACATGCAGAAAAACCTTTTTCAGAAATACCCTTTTTAAAAAAGTTTTTCCTGCTTAATAAGTTAACATAATTTTGAACCTGGTTTATAAATATCAAAGATATTTGACTCTAAGAAGTTTTCCTAGTTAATAAGTTCAAATTTTTCAGTCCTGTCAGAATTTCCTTAGTAAAGTTTGACTTTATGCTCATTATATTCTGATTATTTAGCGTACAATGAGCGCCCTCGTTTAATTAAAACATAATGATACACCTGACAGGTTGTCGGAACTGATGCTGTCGTCATGCGTAACTTTGCAGTAGTTAGAGTGTGAACAGCTTGCGCTAAGATAGCAGACAGGTCAGTTCTGTCGTTTGTTGGTTGAGCATTGCTTGTGCAGCCAGCCTTGTGAGATTGTGACCGCTGTCGACGCAGTGTGGTAACACTGGTTCTGCTTCCTCGACTGCACACAGCTTCCATCGGTGTTGTGGAAAAAGAATGATTTAAGATTTTAGTGTCGTGCTATTGCATCATTAACCTCTTTGTTTAAAGGGGTTTATACACACACACACACAAATATGTTGTGCGTATAGTGTTTGCTCCAAAATACAAAATGTGAAGTGTGTGTTTATATTTGCAGAATTTATCTTTTAACAATAGAATTATAAAAAAAAAATATTCATGCATGAATAGGTTAATAAAATTGGAGTAAAAAGTACCGTAAATCAATTAAAATCGTGCAATTTGAGTTTGAAGCTGTAAGATTGAATTCTGTTGGTTAATTTGGCCTGGATTATGTGCTAGTTTTGTGGGTAGTATGTTTGGCAACACATAAGTACCTAGTCTTTTTTACAATTGTCTGCTACATTTTGGCCACTGGAACATCTGTAATGGTATGTGTGTCGTGTAAACTACAAGGAGTATGTCTGAGCATCAATCTTGAGTAAAACTTGATGTACATAGTGTATGTAGACTCAGAGGAATCTATAAATGTGTATTGTTACACTCATCTCATAAAAAAAATTTTAACTCTGATTGTATTTAAAATGAATTGTATATTGTCAGTTGCATGTATTTTTTAACTTCTGAAAAGCCAAAGATTTGTGAACTTAATTTTTTTTATTTAGTACATCAGCAGTGTATTTGGTTGTGTGGTGTATTTTTGATAGTAGCGAATGCCATTACAGCCTCGTTGAGTGTTTATCTTTTGTTCTGTGTTATATTCAAGTGTTTATCATGAAGTTAATTGTACAGAGTCTAATATAGTTGCATGTGGAAAAGTGCTTCTTGTGTGCGGATGAAAGTCTCACATTGTCAGATGTTCTATTTACTGTTGTCAGGTTTTATGGTGGTCATCGTAATTTTGATAGTTCTGTGGCCAAGAAAAGATTGGAAACCATTTGGTAATGTTAGAAAGGCTGACCGAACTCGTAAAGGCTGTTTTATTACCGTTTGCTTACTTCCTTAAATTACAATGCCATTATGTGCAAATATAAACTTGTGCAAATTTAGAACCATTATTTGCTTTCTGAAAGAGTCAAGTCTTTTTCTTTTTCAAATCTGAATAACTCATTTTGAAAAGGCAAGTAAATTTCTCATAACAAGAGAAGATGGTTTGTTAATCACTGCGCCACACTTGTGTTGAAGGTGGTTGTCGAAAGTCGTGGTCAGATCACATTTCAGTTTTCCTGTGCTGGTTTTCTAACACAAGTACGTGGGCATGTGATTGGCTAGTATTTGAAGCATGCCTTATTACCGGTGAGTTGCTACCTATATATTTGTCACCAATGCAAAAAAAAATGAATAGTGTTTGATGGTTGTTTTAGCATTTTTATTCCCACCATGCATAATGTTTTTCAGAAGAATGGGAGTGGGGATCAATGATTTTAGTTTCTGCTCTAAACTGAACGTCTATGCCGTAATTCTCATCTTGCCCATACGTCTCCATTCTCCAATGACACACAGTGGATTTTCTATGTACCAAAAAAATGGTAACCACCAAAAATTTTCATTGGTCCTGGCAAATTTCTAATAGTTTAATGGTAAAATTATCTGCTTGTGTTATTTATTGAATATTGCATCAATCCAAAAATCTTTTGGTTGTGTCACTTTAGATTTAATGCATTGATTATTATAAGCTGGTTGTTAATACTAACTTCTAATAACTGGGTGTAAAATATGTCGAGCGCGGTGCTCTCCAGTTTAGCTGATGTTTGGGTGTCGGGCAGGATGTTACAACTCGCGTCGTGTCCTCTGTCTCACAGCCGTGCTCCTTTCTTCTTCCAGTTACATGCCTGCGAGAGAGGGAGTGGTTATCTAGCTGCATCCTCTCTCTATCTCTGCCATGTGCCTGCTTCCACCGACACACCGGGTCAGAGAGGAATCAGTAGATACATGAAGCATTAAATAAAACTAATCATGCGACGTCAGTTATTTTTAATGATTCACTGTTATTGTGTTGAATGCATTGCACTGCAGTCGCCAAGATGATCCGTTGCTCTAAATAGTTGCGCCTATCATCAATGTATTGTTTCAAAGCAAATGCTATTGTTTAAAAATGCTACGCAATAAATTTTTACCAGTCTTTTGCATTTAAAAGTTGTTTTTTCCTGCAAAGTTTGTGTTTTATCGTATCTGGCGTAAAACCAGAATTATATTAATTTAAGTATTAATGGAACTCAATGGGTAGCATATTTAGAATGAAATGATACCTCAAGAATGACCTTGCCTTGCCGCCAAGAATTAACATCGAGCGACTTGCAAGTATTATGAGGCGTGAAATTCATTTTCATTGGTTTCTTACAGGGAGATTGGTGGATTTATATTAGTTTATTTCAATATGCATACAACTTCTGTATAAACTAGGGCTGTCACCAGCCTTGAAGTTGAAGTCCTGGTTCTTGTATATGAAAATCCTTGAAATTAAAAAAATTGGCAAATTACAGAAAAAAGTGGATATGGAGGACGTTTACCTATGTAATGGAATTCTTTTCCACATTCACACTTATATTTTTGTTTATACGACTGTATCGGTGATAATTTTCGTTTCCTCTCCTTTGTGATATCAATGCCAAATGCAAAACACAGTTACAGAATGCGGATTGCGTGCGCAAAAACCGCGAAGCTCAGCAAAGGTTCTTTTCAATAATGGCATTGACCTTTGCATGTGATCATACAGCCAGGAACAGAAATATGTAGATAACTGTATACCCATGCCAGTAAATGATTAAGCAAAATATTTCTGATGTTCGTTATTGAAGCAATGGCGTATGTCCAAAATATTTTGCTTAATTGTTCGCCTCCATTGCAAGAATCTTTCAAACAAATGCGCTTGTGAAACTGACAAGATCAAACGTTATATAGATGACACTAGCGTAATTTATGTATTAATAACGGACACGGATATTCCCTGTGGAGAAAAAAATTTTGCAGTTCCGAACGTAACACATTTGGGTAAATAGAGGTGAACATGCAGTGGTCTTACTGCTCTTTAAGAGCTTTTAGGCGAGACTTGCTAACATTTCTTTGTACTGTATAGTTTTGTTACATGTAGTAATAATTTGTTAGAGAATTTTACATGCTATTTAAACATTAGTTATGGTGCCTCAAGTATACAACTTAGTCGAGATATAAAAGATTGCAAGAAATTTTTTTGCATACCTCAGTGGTATATATTAGAATTATTTCACAGAGATTTGCCTAGAGTTACAAATCCGTCAAAACTCGTAAGTCCGTTTAAATGGTATGCCTGGTATAAACTGATATTCTGGAAAGGCCTGTTCAACAACTTTCGTCACCAAATAATGCGTAAGCATTGAGCCTGAGCACCGCATAACTTTCAATATCTTACTTACTTACTTACTTACTTACTTACTTACTTACTTGTGCAAGTGTACAGGGAAATTGGAGGACTTGGTTTTGGATGGTTAGTTATTGAAAACTGTAACGAAATACATTTTAATTGCCTTATTTATTCACCTCTCTCGGAATCACACTGTTTCTGTAGTGAAATATTATTAATCACTTCCAAAGGCACACGTCTGCCATGCACACACTGTGTTCCTAACACGTGCAGATATGCGGTCAGGATTGAGTAAGTTCCAGCCGTCATTGGTGATGCTCGGCAAAGCCCAGCCGTGACGTCCTGCCCTCTTCTTGCACGGCTGGCTGGGTGGGAGCTAGTTGCCTAGCAACCAGCGTGGGCTCCTCGTGGTCTCTCTCCGGTTTCCGACTGGTTTGGAAGAGAGAGGGTAGGCTGTTTGACTCCTGCTGGCGAGGCTTCCCCCTCCGTCTCGCACCCCGTGAACGCGCTGCCCAGTCGATAACCTTTCCGCATGCTCTCAGCTTATTTAGTGTGCGCGAGACATTCAAAATTCTACTTGCATTCAGGGTTGTATTAATTTATTTTTAAGGTTTGAAAGATTGGGGTTGGCTTGCATTCTGTGTCAGCTTACAATCGTGCATACACAGTGCTTTCTGACATGTTCTTAATTTAGGTGAGTTGTGATGAAATTTTGGTATTGTGTTTGTTATAGGGATGGATCAATTCAATTCTTTGATTCCACGGATACCGCCATTAAAATTAGTACTGAGTACCTAGTACCAGTAAAATCAATTCTCTGAGTAAATGACTCTGCTTAAAACAGTGCACTGTACATTAAACTATACCGTGAAACCTTCCTTGAATATTTTATATAGTGAAATACTTTATACAACAAAATGTAAATAAACTCAGCCAAATGCAAAACAAAGCTTTTTTGCCACCATTTACCAAAATGAATTACATTGGTAACTGCAAAATTCTCATTACAACAAAATAATGGCAGTGCGTGTTAATATTACATTTATGTATACTTGTGGCTGAAACATGGTGTTTAATTGTATTTATTTCACATTAGAACTGCGGTATTTCTGTTAACGTAAAACGGAAACAAACTTTGTTTTGTGTGCAGCACTTGATGTCTAGCTGTTCCTCCACGCCACTAGCGTCGGCAAACAAGTTTCCGTGCCACAACAGCGTCTGCTACATCACTCGCGTGCGTTTGCAGCCGTCCACATCTATGACTTGCTTACATTTTTTCCCCCTGTTACCGGTGGCATTTTACGTGGTGTGTTCCATTCCTGTATTTAACGTAGTTTTAGGTTCTCTTTACGTAGTTGGCTTTCTACGTGCATGTGAAATAAGCATCTAACTGGAAAAACTGTTGCAAGTTAAAAATAAATAAAATCTGAGTAATTCTACAAATGAAACGGCAACCTTTCAACACGTCCTAACCTAGGTAATAAGCATTTGTTTAAAATCTGGTGCATTTAAAAAAACTTAACGTGGTTTAAATATAAAAAAATTGCTTACAGCTGGCAAGAAGAGATGAAAAGTTGAAGAGATCTTGAAAATATTCAACCAAAATACACGCTTTAAACATAATGTAGAAGCCGGGGAAAACAATACAGCAACAGATAATTTTTTTTCAAAGCTGAATTTGATATAGTTTACTTGAATTTAAAAAATGAACCTCTACATTTTGTGCTAATGCAGCAATAGATTACAATATTTTCCTTTGTATTTTTATTTGCAACACTTTTGAAAGGCACAATATGTCAAGTTTTCAAAAATGGACTTCATTCGTAGCCAAGAAGTTTTTTTAATCAAAACATTTTTCCAGTGAGATTACTTCCGATGAGTAATGCACAGAACTACTTATGACTCAATGCCAGTAATATCGCTACTCGGAATTTACAAAAAATAAATATTGTGTGAAAGAATTGTTTTCACTCTGCAAGTATTACATTGCTAATGGTAATTTTAATAATCAAAATACTCAGAATCAAGAATCGAACTTTGAATCGGAATGTGGAAAAATGTGTACTCTACCCATCCCTGGTTTATTAGTTGAACTTCATTCACAGATAACGTAGAGCTCTCATTGCATATGCATACTCAACATGAAGTTAGAAGTTGTGTTTTATTGATGTACATGTTAGTTCCTCATCTACTGAAATCCTGGACATATGGACATTTTTTTGAAAGTCCCCCTGAAACATGGTAAATAGAAAATCCACCGTACGTGTGCAGACTCGTCCATGTGTGTGTGTTGTGTGGTTGTGCCTGGAAGCCACATTCCCCCTCTGCCTCTTACACCATGAGCCGGTTTATTTAGTTTCCTTCAAGGTCACACGAACTAAACTGTCCCATCCATGGCAACAGGACAAAAATAAGGAGTTTTGCAAGTGCTTCACAAACATTTCGCAGTGCTAGTCTCTTTCTGTTAGAAACTGGTATTTTTTTCTTTCCTGTTTATGGTAAACTAAAGTGTACGGGAGGAAACTCTTGGAGACGCGTGGTTATACTCGAGTAAATACAGCACTGCACGTTCATAAGTTAGAGAACTGAATTGATGGGAGCATTAAAAACTCTGTCCCATTTTTGTTTACAAGAGAAGAGGCTCCGCAATTTGAAAGGAAGCTGTCCAATTCCTCGGAGGCATACGATGCATTCGCCACGCATCTTGCAGTTTGCCTATCTCTGTGTTATTTGACAGCCATCCATATGTGTGGGGGCTTTTTTCTGGCGAACAGAGCGGTTATCATGTTTTACAGTGCAACATTTTTTGCACATTTGGACATGGTGATTAATAATTCCTATTGTAATTTTATAAATACGCAGGGCTAAGACATTTACTGTGATGCGAGAGCATCATCTCCAATTTAGTTTGTGACCAGGAATATTTACCTTACCTTTTCAGATGATGTTGATCGTCTTGTACTAGTAGTTCATTGTATCAACTTGTTTCTTTGTTTCATCACTTTGATATTTTCAACTAAAATGCTTGTTTACCCGTTTNTTCTGGCGAACAGAGCGGTTATCATGTTTTACAGTGCAACATTTTTTGCACATTTGGACATGGTGATTAATAATTCATATTGTAATTTTATAAATACGCAGGGCTAAGACATTTACTGTGATGCGAGAGCATCATCTCCAATTTAGTTTGTGACCAGGAATATTTACCTTACCTTTTCAGATGATGTTGATCGTCTTGTACTGGTAGTTCATTGTATCAACTTGTTTCTTTGTTTCATCACTTTGATATTTTCAACTAAAATGCTTGTTTACCCGTTTNGGTAGTTCATTGTATCAACTTGTTTCTTTGTTTCATCACTTTGATATTTTCAACTAAAATGCTTGTTTACCCGTTTTCAAGGTTGAATAACGCTCTTGTTAATCGCTTTAGGCCTATGATCATAGATATTTTTTTTACCTGATTTCTCAGTGGAAACATCTCTTATTGTGCCAGATCAAAAAAACTTGCTTTTTCGGGTTTTTTTTGNTTTTTACCTGATTTCTCAGTGGAAACATCTCTTATTGTGCCAGATCAAAAAAACTTGCTTTTTCGGGTTTTTTTTGTGTTTTAATTTGTAGTAACAGTTTGCACTAGCATTGCATATTTTTGTGGATTCGACCAGTTTCTAGGGTTTTGCAAATATTCGGTAAAGTAAAACTAAAACAAAAAATTACAACTCATTTTATTTTCAGTAAGAAATGGTTGCCAGAAGTTTTACCGAAACGAAAATCCTC
This sequence comes from Clitarchus hookeri, assembly GCA_002778355.1. Lineage (NCBI taxonomy): Eukaryota > Metazoa > Arthropoda > Insecta > Phasmatodea > Phasmatidae > Clitarchus > Clitarchus hookeri. The sequence continues at coordinate 600,179 of NQII01000368.1, read as the reverse complement.
AATTTCAATGAATGTTCGGGTGTTATATGAATGTTTATTAAATGCAAAAAAAAAAAAAACTTTTTGGTTTGGAATCTATTAGCTTTGTTTTTATTATTTTATAACTAAAATAACTACATANTTTTTACCTGATTTCTCAGTGGAAACATCTCTTATTGTGCCAGATCAAAAAAACTTGCTTTTTCGGGTTTTTTTTGCATTTTAATTTGTAGTAACAGTTTGCACTAGCATTGCATATTTTTGTGGATTCGACCAGTTTCTAGGGTTTTGCAAATATTCGGTAAAGTAAAACTAAAACAAAAAATTACAACACATTTTATTTTCAGTAAGAAATGGTTGCCAGAAGTTTTACCGAAACGAAAATCCTCAATTTCAATGAATGTTCGGGTGTTTTATGAATGTTTATTAAATGCAAAAAAAAAAAAAAAACTTTTTGGTTTGGAATCTATTAGCTTTGTTTTTATTATTTTATAACTAAAATAACTACATAAATTCAAATTTTAAATATATAGGTAATTAAGAACCACAGTAATAAATACTCCATATCCTTTGATACAAATTTTTAATAGTGAATAATTTGTTAAAATTTTATGAAATTCGTGAAACTTTTCGTTAAAACTGTGCTCTTATAAAATTGTTTATTTTCATTTCAGTTTCATGTAAGTTTACAACATATTTTTCGTTTTGAGAGATAAATGTTGCATTCGCACAACCCTAGCAGATTGCTCACGTGATGAGCGATAGCACACTGCCATTGTGTGTTTGCCAGGGAACTTAATGGCTGGAAAGCAAACTAGGATGAAGCAGGTTTATTCAGATATTGATAATATATGTGTAAAGTAGATAGTGTACGAGATGTGAAGGTGCTTGGAAGTGTGTTCCATAGAGATATGGAGGTTACCTACTAGTTCCCAGCGCTCTGGTTAGAGGATGGCGGAGCCGTCGCTGCTCTGAAAGCAGGTTGCGTACAGAATTTGGCTCCGCTGGTGCTGGATAAAGCACCCTTTCCCAGAATTTAGTTTTTTTAATTATCATATCCGTGTTTATACACGCATGGTACTTTTTAACCACACGTTATACCCAAATAACTTATACCAGCACAAAAATACCATATAACGTTGTGTAGTTAGTGAACTTCCAAGTCGATTAAATATTGGTAAAGGATGAAAATCCACAGTTATACTTGTTAAGTTTTGGCACCCCTTAGTTTAATTGGTCGCTCTCTTTGTGACGCCCATGGGTGTGTGCACAGGTGCGAATCGTGAAAGGAATTGTTTGTATTGAAGACTGATGGTTCCCCAGCAGGCTGTTGCTTAGCTGCTAAACTAGGCGAGTGTCGGCTGCTTAATTCTACGTACACTATACTGTATGTTCAGAAGTACATTGACTCTTGATGTTACACCTATCTTCTTTGGCACTGTGCAACACTCGTACGGCCAAGATTTCCTTGTTTTTTGACATTTTGCTAAGTTTTTCTCCTCCCTGGTACGTGCCAGAAAGAGAAGGGAAGTAAAGGAGGTGGGTTTGTGAGCCTGCTGTTCTACGTGCTTGCACAGTGGAACCATTGAGTGAGGGTAACAGCAGACAACATGCTCGGTAGTGTAGCAGCTCAAAATAATTATCAGTTGTGCCCTTCTGTGAAACAGCATATTATTTTATTTTGTGAAAATTAATTACACTTGCATACTTAAATGATTTTTAATGCCAAATAAAGTACTACCGACNACACTTGCATACTTAAATGATTTTTAATGCCAAATAAAGTACTACCGACAGGAAAACCAGCCTGAATTAGAGATTACTTACTTCCTAATAAAATAGCAATTACCGTAGCTAAAAAAATTCAAGCTCACGAATCTCGCAGATTGAAATAACTAGATCACATAAAAGATACTGTGTACAGATAGGCAAAACGATAACAAAGGGAAAACAATTGATTATGTGAAAAGGTGTGTGTTCCTGCATTTGCGTTTGTAAGCAATAGTTTGGAAACGTTATCGCAAACCGTGCTTTGTTACTGAATGCCATATGCACTTACTGTGCAACATCAAGATTTTAAGTTTAGTGTCAATTATGGGTCAAAAGTGATANTTACTGAATGCCATATGCACTTACTGTGCAACATCAAGATTTTAAGTTTAGTGTCAATTATGGGTCAAAAGTGATATTTGTTTTCCCCAACCTAGTGGAAAAATTATAAAGTAATAAAACTGAAGCAGCTTTCAAAAAAATAATTTATACAGCCATAAATGTATTTTAGACTCGTAAACATTTTACTTTTAAAATACTCAAAGCCACATATCTGTTGGTTGCCAAAATAAAGGTCATTGAGCTACATAGTCAATGGTTTCAGTACTTTCGAGTTCTGAAAACTGTTTTTTTTTTCCAGTGATTTTTGATGAGGTCCTGGTAAAATGTTTTTCCACTATATGCTGTATCTTGAAGACAAATGTACAGTATATGCCCAATGTTGTTGGGTAATATAGTGCCACAAATTTCTACTTAACACAATTAAAATTAGCCCCCAACATGAAGAGCGTGAACGGGGAAATAATTGTAGAGCAGGTAGTGGTTGCTTGGGCAGTAGATATTTTCAGCGTGGATTGTAGTGTGGCCGCTTCTACCTTTCTATTGGTCTTTTGTCAACATGCAAGAAGATCCCCAGCTGTTTTTTTTATTCACTCTTCTAGGAAACGCTAATGTTTGGACTAAAGAAAACAAGTTATTTTACTGCTCGGTTATCATAGCGCTTGGTCTGTGAGAGGAAGGGAGGCTTGTGAACAGTGTTCTATATTGGCTTTCACTTTTGTGCATGTTGCCAACACTCAAAAGCAGAAAATAAACAACAAAATCACTTGTGGGTGGTACCATTATTTTTATACGACGAGCAGAGCAGCGATCAGAAACTTGCAGAGTTTGCCTGTAGCTAAAGGTAAAAATAACACAACTATCGGTAACTTTAAATCCAAATCTAAAGCATGTTAATTTACAGTTTAGAAATTTTTTCCTTTAAAACTGCAAGAAATACAATTGCCACTCATTTCTTTGAACAAGATGGCGACGGTGCAGCACGGCTGTAATGTTTACGATGTGGCCAATGTTCTAATTTATTTATATTGTGTTCATGTCAGTTGGGATTCCAAAGAAACAAAATTTAGTGTAAGTTTTAGTATGTTTTTATTTGTTGAAGCCTGGTAAATATGTAATTGCCTTTGACTATGTTGAATATATGACTCTTTTTTTGACTTTTCAAATTACTCTAGTATTACCAAAAAAAAAATTTTGCTGCCATATCAGATGAATAGTAATTTTTGGAAACCCAAATTTGTGTTTAAAAAATTACTTGTTTTATGTTTACGCTCATATGAAAACTGCTCAACAGGAAAAGAAGCATATGTCGGGCACCAGTGTAAATAGCTTACCACACAATATGAGAACATTTTATTCAGTAATTTTAAATTATGCATGGTAAATAAAACGTTAATACATTGGGCAGAGCAGGAAGTTGTTGACATCACTAGTTTACTCAGCTTAGGTCGGCAAGTCATACTGCTGTTAGTACGCTCATATAATGTGTGTTATAAGAAAATAATCACAAATTCTTTAATTTGCCAAAAAAGTTTGATAAAGCAAAAAAAGGAACCACTTTCATTAGCCAGATGCTGACACACACAATCTCAACAAATGCACACATGTAGTGCTGTTTTGACTTATATCGACATAAAATGTGTACGTCTGTGTACACAGTAGTTGTAATGTAGCCGTGTGTAAGAACCGAGCATAAAATGTATATTGAAGTACAATATAAGAAGTTCCAGGAAAAGGAACGTAACAAAATTTTTTTTTTAGCATTGTTTTACATTGCTATTTTTGGGGAAGGGGGGAAACAATGCTTACGCAGACTTTAAGGTTATATGTTGTTNGTCATACTGCTGTTAGTACGCTCATATAATGTGTGTTATAAGAAAATAATCACAAATTCTTTAATTTGCCAAAAAAAGGAACCACTTTCATTAGCCAGATGCTGACACACACAATCTCAACAAATGCACACATGTAGTGCTGTTTTGACTTATATCGACATAAAATGTGTACGTCTGTGTACACAGTAGTTGTAATGTAGCCGTGTGTAAGAACCGAGCATAAAATGGATATTGAAGTACAATATAAGAAGTTTCAGGGAAAGGAACGTAACAAAATTTTAAAATTTTTTTTTTTTTGAGCATTGTTTTACATTGCTATTTTTGGGGAAGGGGGGAAACAATGCTTACGCAGACTTTAAGGTTATATGTTGTTCCAAGAGCAGGTGATGGGGATTGGTTGTAGTGAGAGATAGGAGCAAAATTTGTAATTTATGCATTTTCTATTGTATTTCTGTAGCTGTGAGTAAAAATCATACAAATTATGGACAGCCATTATTACTTGGCCCTTTGAAACTGTCTCACTCTGCATCCAAGCGATTGACTAATAAGTCTGAGTGTTATGTTTCCAAACGTGCATGTCATGTCTTATTTCAGTATTCACTTCGAAAAACTTCAGGGACGTCATATTTTTGCTTGAGCAGTAGCAAGAGGTGCAGGTCGGTGTATTTAGACTAGACTAGACTAATGTTTTTTTATTATATTACAAGTCGTCTTGACAAACTTAAAATCATTAACATTGTTGCAGTATATGAAGTGCATATACCTATATATATATTACCTGCAAAGAATTTGCCCATTTTTTTACATTTATAAGTTCCAAATAAAAAAATTCTTGCCAGAATCGTATGGACAAAAGCAAACTGTGGTTTGTCTAATTTCGAAATTGTCATTGGGGAAAAAACACTATTAAAGGAAAATGTTGATATGAATTGCACAGTTGTCACGAGGTCAGAAAGAAAAGTAAATAAATAATTTTGTTAAGGTGATTTGCTGCATGGTAACACTCGTTAATATTTTCTCCTCGTGTTGTGTAATTTTTCTAAGTTTGGTCCACATTTCATCATCATTGCAGTCATATTTGCCCGATGTCCATCAGTTACATCCTGCTAATAAAAAAATTTTAGTCTTGTCACATTTTCGAACACATTCAGAATTATTTGATAAAATTTGATGGAAATATTTCGTCGTATGATCTTTTTGTAAAATATATTTGATTGATTGTGTAACAGGGCCTTAAAGACAGTTGTAAATTCCAGTTAAACTCTGTNATCTTTTTGTAAAATATATTTGATTGATTGTGTAACAGGGCCTTAAAGACAGTTGTAAATTCCAGTTAAACTCTGTGTATAGAGTTTAATAAAACCACTGTCATTGAACTTTAAATACGTACATCATTTCAAAGCTCTACCAACATTGTGNATCTTTTTGTAAAATATATTTGATTGATTGTGTAACAGGGCCTTAAAGACAGTTGTAAATTCCAGTTAAACTCTGTATAGAGTTTAATAAAACCACTGTCATTGAACTTTAAATACGTACATCATTTCAAAGCTCTACCAACATTGTGNCTGTATAGAGTTTAATAAAACCACTGTCATTGAACTTTAAATACGTACATCATTTCAAAGCTCTACCAACATTGTGGCCACATGCCCCCCCCCACCCCTCACAATTTATGTATGTAAATACAGCATTGCCGGTCTTTTTGCATTCTAAAGTATATACCTTCGAAGAGAATGGCTAATTTTATCTCTGCAAATACGCGTGACTTTTTCATACTAAATTACATAAGCCAATTAAATGTTTCCATTTTGAATTTGTTTTGTGTATTCTGTCAAAATGATATGATTCATGTACGCTTGGACAACACACAAAGAGAAGTAAGTACCTCTGCATACGTACAAGCCACAATTATTATCCAGCATAAAATGCATACTTTTGAGTCTGATGCATTTGTCGCCATATGCTTTAGTTATTTAGGTTCCGTTGGTTACTTAATTGCAGGCATTGTTTGTATTACAGTGTTTAGTAGTGCCTTCGCTCTTGCACGTACTGCACAGTTTCTTATGAAAACGGTTTATTTACAAATGTCCTCTTCTTGCGTGCCAATCAATGGGCTGTGCAGTGCTGCGACGTGGCGTGCGCTGTTTTTCAAAATGACAATTGGAAAGCACAAGGTATACAAGTGAATCTCACAGTTGCTGCAAGACCCTGGTCACTGCAGAAGTATCAGCAGGATATGTACAGTTCCCATCTTAACTTGCGCGTGACAGTAGGCAATGCCTTCAACTCGAGACATACTTTGCGCCACTTTCAACGAGATCATTTCGTAATGCTCTATAGCACTCCTTATCAAATATCACTTGTGTACAAGAACGTGGAGACGGCCAACAGCAAGACATTTCTACAATCCTCAATATGTTACACTTGCCTTTGTATAGAAGTCAAGGACCAAAAACAGAAAGTTGTGACCACCTGCCAGACTACAGTGGGTACTTGGTGTGTTAAGGCCATTCTAAATCCTGACCTTCCTCAACCCATTTAATTTTCAACTCTCTCTGTCCCTCGCCTCGTGTTAAATTTTAAGTCGGAACTCTGTATTCGTGTGTTTGTGATAGAGTGAATGTGATGTTGATGAGATGACGTTACTATTTAACTGTTATTCATGATGGTGAAAAGACACACCCTTAATCTTGCTGTAAAATGTACATATTATGATTGTAGTGTTACAGTTTTTACAGAATTACCGCATAATTGTCTTGCGGCATAACATTCAATTCGTTGACTGGAGATACGTTGTTATAGTTAGTTTTTTTTGTTATTTTGTACACCTGTTTTTATTCCAAATGTAATATTTGTTGATAGATAAAAAAGGGCTTATAAACATGTATAAATGGGTCTTCGACTTTGCCGACTTAAAAATCGGCTAATTGTAGCACAATATTGTCGTGCAATGTTTTTGTAAATTGTTATTTAAGGTTTTTTTATGTTGTGTGTGTTATTTTGCCAGTACAAAGTGATAAAAGTAAGATTTTTTAAAAAATCTAATGTTAAAACTAAAAATCCTATAAATGTTTTTATTCTTTTGTATTTCATTGGAAGTGTACTTCTGATTACTTGTAATTCATAAATTTTAATGACATGATTATATTTGTTTGGAATAAAATCTTCCATTAGAATATTTATTAGTCAAACCAACTAAACGACAATAGTGCTCTGCCTTGATGTCGCACAACCTGGCCTTGTATGACGAGAAATATGCAAGCATCACTCGTAGTCGGACTGCTGCCGGTAAGTTTGCGAACTTCATGCTGTCTTGTAAGTGTTGCTGATCATAGCCCTGTTTCCTCTTGGAATCATGGCTACGGCTTTGTGACTGTGATGCATTCGTAGTTTCTTCAAGATTTTTGAATCATACCTTTGAAAGATCACGCCATGTTTGACGTGTTTGGTTGATTCCTAAATATGCCATGTATCGCAAGCGTTTGTGTTCCGGTTAACACAAAAGCAGTTAATTTTTTTATATAAGTTGAACTTTTACTTTATTTCATATATAAATTATATTATTTGTTTGTAATTACTGTATTTGCCCGAATATAAGACTATATTTTGTTCCAAATTTCACTTCCAAAAATTATGGGGTTGTCCTATTTTCGCATCACGTAAAAAATTTAGGTTAATATTTATGCATAGGTAATAGCACTTAGTTCATGGTCTCTAGGCATGCAGATATTTCTAATTATCGCCAAATCTACCGCTAAAATATTGGTAAAATAGTTAAATATGCGTAAATGGGTCGGTGCATTACATTACACTACAGGTGGTTATGTTTAGTTACGTTGCGGGGAACCAAAGATTCAATTGTAACATGGTGGTAAACTAAGCATCTTTTGATCAAGAGCAGCTACGTGATCACCAACCTGTGAAGGTGAATGGTCAAAGTTGTTTGATGACCAACTTTAGCGCTGGCGTTCAACATTCCCAGAGTGAATACGTCTGGGGTTGCAAGTACGAGATAGTACGACTTCCGATTTACTTTTCCATACTTTGTTTACTCCTGGCCAAAGTCATTTTCCGGTTTTGTATCAAACGTATTGGTAAATGAGCACGTTAATTGATTATGAGTGGCCACATTGAAAAAGGCCCATCGGCATTGCAGCTAAGAAAATTTGAACGTCGTAGTTATAATGCGAATTTTAAACTTAATGGTGGATCGTATGCAAAATAGCATAACAATTGTGCTGCAGCCAGGCATTTTTCCATTACCGAAGTAAATGTCCGTGAGGATCATTCTACTGGGGAGTCTGATTCAAGTGAAAAAATAATTGACACAGAACAGTTTTTTTTTAATACTTCATTCTTTTCAATTTCTTCTACATAAGGTTTGATGACAACTAAGCTTTTGCCTATTTTAATTATATTAAAAATGATTTTCATGGAATATTTGACTTTTTTTTTTATCATTATNTTAATACTTCATTCTTTTCAATTTCTTCTACATAAGGTTTGATGGCAACTAAGCTTTTGCCTATTTTAATTATATTAAAAATGATTTTCATGGAATATTTGACTTTTTTTTTTATCATTATGGTCTGTCAATAAGTGTTTGTGGCAAAATTGAATTTTTTCCATTAGCAAAGGGCAAATGTAGGGGGTGGTCTTGTATTCGGGTGAATACGGTAATATGACTAAAAACAGAAAGGAANATGGTCTGTCAATAAGTGTTTGTGGCAAAATTGAATTTTTTCCATTAGCAAAGGGCAAATGTAGGGGGTGGTCTTGTATTCGGGTGAATACGGTAATATGACTAAAAACAGAAAGGAAATAGGTGTGTTGGTAATGCCTAGTAGGAAATACATCTTGTGCAGAATGTTACTAAAGTGAGTGCACGAATGCAGTAAATTGTCCCCTTTGTGCAATTTTCTAGACTTGGTTAAGCTTTGTTTGGGNATTACAGTCTCCATTTGCAGTGCATGTTTACTTTGGTATCGTAATTGTAGAGCATAAATCTCCTCTTTTACGCTTTCTTGCCATTTGCATCTCCTTGAGATATTTTAAGTGAAGGGATTTGGATGGTTTTTAATGAGCTAATGAGGGTGAAGCAAGGTGGTCGTATGCCACAATACAAGGGCAATGTAAACAGGAGGTTCCAGAGAAAACCCTGCCAACAAGCTGCATCGTCCGGCACAATTCGCACATGCGAAAATCCAGGAGAGAACCAGCGGGGAATTGAACCTGGTTCACCTCGGCGGGAGGACCGCTCTAGCAGCAATGCCAACAATTACCTCAAGATATTGTTACAGAGAGCATATTCTAGTTCGTGAGGGATGAAGGCCTTAATACAAGTAATAAACTAATTTTTTTAAATTAATTTGTAATGCTATAAAATTACACGCAGCTTTAATGTCAATCTCAATTCTAATTAAAGTATTTATCATGGTCTTCATATTGGTTACACATGTGCAATCCAACTGGTTAATGCCATCATTCCAAATATCTGTCACTCACACATCCAGTTCAACAGGGACTACTGGTCGGTCTAACTCTCCACTGTGCCGATGCTTGCAGCCCACACACTTCACTCTCGCTGGTCATTATTGTTGCTGCCGCTCGTCGCTTCACAAGGCTGTAGGCTCCAGATCGCCATGCTTATATAGGCCTGATGGCCCAACCGAGAAGGTCTCTTGCACCTCGAGGCGCACCGAGGGCGATGACCAGAATGTTCTTGCAACGATCACTCCCAGACATTCAACTCGCTCAAGGGCAGAAACGGCACAAGTCCCAAAAGGCTTATCACGATAAGCTCTGCGCACTCCTTGGGTTACCAGTGATGCCCTTGGCACACTGCCCTCTGCACGCTCAAGTGANACATGTAACAAGGCCACTCGTAGTGTGCACTGCCATGTAGTAAGGAGGTTATCTCTACAAAGAAGCTGCCTCGCTGATCTGAGACCGTCAACCAGATTGGTTAGGGTTGTCAAACTTGCCTCATTCTGTATAACACTCGTAAGGCTAATATCAAACCCCTTCAACCTGGTTCGATCTCTTTGTAGAAGAATTCAACACAATATGTGATTTATAGTAACTGTTTTGCTGCTCAAAAACATCGCTAAATGACATCAATTGTTCCAATAATTAAGAGTTACAGTTCATTATGAAAATAAGCTGGGGAGCCATGGCTTGATTGCATTAAGTTCTCCGAGAGTAGTGCAATAAATTACATGCACTCATTCTTATGGGCATAATAGGAGAGGTGACGTGTAGTACCTGTATGTTAGAAGAGTATAGATACACGTTGTAAAAACAGAGTGACTGCTCCAATTTGACTGCCCCACCGCTGGGCACTGGGGCTTGACGTCCGCATCACGCTGGAAAAAGGCACCCGCAACCAGCCGATGCATCAAGAAGCCCTGCATCGCCAGCAAAACACACCCAGTGGACAGCAGAACAACTCGTACACTTAATTTTGTCCCGCGTTTACAGTTCCTAAAATACGAACGTGATTTATAGTGGGTACCACAGCCATAAACTGAACAACCTCCAAGGGTGTCTAACTCTGGACCCAATACCTAAGAATGTTTCAGGTTGAATAAGTTCACTTATCAAGCAGCACACATCTTGACCAATTATGTTTTATAATTAATACGTCGGCCACGCCCGGTCAGCAAACACGTGAACAGTTCACGGAGACTTGATTTCAGTCCATAAGTCACTGCTGCGTAACTCATTGCATTATACTACCCGGGAGGTAGCCGACGCTGACGACGACCTCACGTCGCTTGCACGCACTGCAGCAACACAAGCAAAACTCTCCCGCCGCGACGGACACACGGAACTACCACAGCAACCTAGTGCCACCAAACGGCGACTCCCGTAACAAACCACATGTACATCATCTCTTTCTTTTTTGCTGTAACTCCGTATCATCACGTGCTGCAGAAGGGATACGCAGCCACCCAAGCCAGCATTCCACCTCCATAAGTAAGGTGGATGCCTGGAGAGTGGTATGCACCACAAGAAAGAGAGTAAAATAAATTGTCCCCGCCTACACAACCCCATGAGAAGGCTGACCAGCTGACAACACCAGTGAAGTTGCCCCTAAGCTCCCACCCTCGAGAGGTGGCAGCCAGCGCAGCTCCACCTACAAAGGGAAGAGCCACCCTGCCGAAGTCATCCAAAGGAATCTGACACACCCCCTAGCCCAGGAGATTAAGAGTTACCCCGTCGCAGAAGGGAGTTGATACCAGCAGTTCTCCTTAGCACCAGCTAAAGCGCTCTGCCTCCTGAGGAAACGCCCAGCTATCACCGGTGAACAACGCCGGAATTCTTCAGCACACGCTGCAGCACCAAAGAGTCCCCTGCCACCAACCCCACACCCCATATTCCCCCCTTAAAACCCTTCAGGACAACACAGTTTCGGTTAGTGTACAGTTGTTCTGACGCTACCTAATTCGTTTCTCTTCACCTGTCTTTTTATGTTAATCGCTGCATTGATTTACAGCAGGAGAGTACAGGTCGCCGTGTTCTATTCTGGATGAATTAAAACACATTCTAGTCTAACCACCATCTGTTCTTTCTTGAGTGAACTGTACGTAGTCCGTCAAGGTGTCGCTTCGCAAAGGAGAGGCAGGGAACCGCGGTTTGAGAACTGGCTTGCAGAATCTAGAGGACTGCGGCCTGTCCCCTAGAAAGGACTTGACGTACGTCGCCCGAAACACCACACATTAGGGACATGCAAAGGTGCCCGGTGCATACATATGGTACAGCCCCAAACACTAGCAAGATACACGGCGAAGAGGCTAGATCACCCTTGTCGGTTAACCCACTCCACCTACCTCGTGTAGACCTGCCGGAAGGAGTGCCAGGTCTGACTAGGAGGGACCTACCCCTTCTGGTTTACACTTGACTAGGGGTATCGTTGCCTGCACCCCAGTGCAGACGTAAACCTCTCCCCTTGTAAATGACATTCATCCACAGAAGGGGAAGTAAGTGGAGCGACAGGAGGGCAACTGTTATCCTCGCAGAGGGCCAAGCACTGCTTAACCAACCTTCCTCAGTCTTCAGCTATTTGACCCCACTGGAATGAGCTCACGCCACCTGCCAATTGTGTTGAGGCCTCACCTCGCACCCCCTCTCCCTCCCAACGATGTGTTTGGCCCCTTAGTGAAAAACCCCGGAGCTGCTCATCCCGTCGTCCAGTATCTCCGCCTGAGATTGCCCGTGGTACTGGGCGTCGAACCAGCCGACGACAGCAGGCCGAACGCCTGGCTGCCAGCCTCTGCCGGAGTCAACCAGCAGACGCTGTCACCATCAGCCGACCAGGACCCACGCCGACGAGCGCTCGACCTATGTCAGTGGTCCAACCAACCTAGCCCAGTAAGACTTTGTGCTGAGCGGGCGGCCTACCCTCCTTACTCTGTTCATGATACAATCAAGGCCAGGCGCCAAATACTGCAGACCCGGCCTCGCTACATCAGGAGTGAGCAACTCCGTGCCCGCAGAGCAAGCCTCTTCTCGAGTAACAGGAATGGCGTCACGTCAGTATCAAGGGAGGTTGTGGTGTAAGAAACCATCTGAAGCTCTACCTCCTCCAGCAGTCGACTCAAACGCACTTCTGCAGCACGACAATGGACTCAGTGGGAAGACGGGAACAAAATAAAAACAAAGGATTAGAAAAGGGGATACAAACAACCAAAATGGCACAGGATAAGGAATAGGGAAACAAGAACAGACAAACTGCAGGTACAAACACACAATTATTAAACAATTAACTGCGTTGATGATAACCCTTTAGTTGAGACACAAGCACCTTCCTGAATGAGCGATTAGAGCTGGGCGAAACAAGGCTAACAGCACTAGGACCTAGAAACTTGCTCATCTTTAGATCAAGAAATTTAGGTATGAGCTTCCCAGTTATATATATATCCTTCCCCCATATCTGCCAACGTAATTTTTACATAAGACCAGGTCCCCTAACTTGGAATTAACTGGCAACCTGCCCTGGTCCATCTTGGCTGTAACCTGCAGCTTCGCTGCCCCAAGCCTACGGTGGACCTCCTCAAGCAGGCTATCACGGTCAGCATCACCCAGGGGGAGGGAAAGGGAGGGAGGATATTCCAGATACTAAGCAAGGGATGGCTAAGAGAATGACCAGGGAAAGGGAGTGAAGGACGAACTCCAGTGAAATCATGTAAAGCACTATTCAATCCTACATTCATAAAATCCAAATCCTGATAGCACTTAGTGTGATCCTGATTATAGAAAATGGATAAGCAAGCATTCAGATTCTTATTAAATCTGTCTACCTGATTGCCTTTGGGGTAGTAGGAACTGGAAGTCAAATGTTTGATATCCCAGCAAAAACACATGTTCTTAAAAACATTAGAAGTGAAGTACTTAGTATTATGAGTAACATCAACAGGAGCACTGAACACCTTCCAAACCTGATCAGTGAGCGCTTTGACAATGCACGGCGCTTCCATGTTTCGCAGTGGTAACAGAATAACAAATTTGGTAAACGTATCCAACAAAATTAAAATACACACATTTCCCTTCTTAGATCTAAGGGTCCAAATATATCAAGATGAACAGTGCTCCAAGGTGGGGAATCTGCATCACTGCCTGCCCGGCATTAGCATGCTGGGCCTGCTTACACTTTTGACACAGGTCACACAAAGACAGAAATGTCGCCCCTAAGACTAAGCCAGGCAAACTGTACAGCAGTTATATTGAAAGTCTTACTAACACTCAGATGACCACCAAACACAGAATCGTGAAAGTAGTACAATGCCATGGGCCTAAATGATTCCGGTACAACTATCTTACGAGCACGTCCACTTTTACCGTTAAAACACAAAATCCTGTTTTCAACAACATAGGGGAGTACACCTCCACAGAAACCGTCATCCTCCTGGGCTTGACGTAACTTTACAAAGACTCAGAGAAGCCTCTCTTAAGATGCCACATCAACAGTTTCAAAATCCACTGGATCATACATTCTGGATTAAGCATCTGCCTGGTTTTCAGAGCCTCGGATGTAATGAACCTTGAAACGGAAACGAGACAGACATAACACCCAGCGACCTAGCTCGCCCAACTCTTTAGGATGGTTAGGGACCCAGTTCAACGCCTGGTTGTCCGTGTACATGCCACGGTTTCTTCCCTATAGGTACCCAATTTTCGCTCTGTCTCGGTGAGATTGCAACTGGCGAAAGCCACTGGTGCCAAACATAACTCAGTCCGCTGGCTTAGAAAAGTGTCTAAAGTCAGTGACGAGGCATCTACTTGTACAACAAAACGGGGTGAAAAATCCGGTAGAAGGAGCACCGGAGGTGAAGCTAACTTCTGCATCAGCAGGGAAAAGACCTACTCTTGCTCCTGACCCCACTGAAACTCAACTCCCTTCTTTATTAACGAGTTCAAGAATGCTGCCAATTCTGAAAAATGCTATATAAAGCAGGAGTAATAGCCCAGTATTCCTAAAAATTCTTGCACTCCCTTCAAGGTTTTAGAACGAGGGAAATTTAATATAGGGACCATACGATCAGGATAAATCATCAGTTAACCCCTGCAGAGCAGATATACCAAGAATTTCACCTTGTTCGAACCCAAGGTAACTATCGGTATTTACCGTCAAACCAAGTTCCCGCATTTTAAGAAACACGTGACGCCAGTGGGACAAATGAGACTCGGGATCATCACTGTAAACAATGACGCCATCAATATAATTTTAAAAAAGCAGTATATACCCTGCAGGAGGGATCCGGCAAACATTGGTGAAAACTATTATTCAGATCTAATACGGAAAACACACTGGTTTTACCCAAGTTCTGAAAGGCGCAAACAATAGTAGGCAACTGAGAAGGATGTTTATGAACTTTCTTGTTTACAAGAGAATGGTCACTTTCCTTTTTACGCACCAAAAACCCCGGTGAACAGTAGTCCAACATGGATGGAACAATTACGCCAGCTTCTAAAAACTTATCTATGATTTCCCGAAAGACTTGGAGCTTAGGGGGAGGGCATTTGAAATGACTGTCTAGCACCAGAATATCATGGGCGAAGAGATGACATCACTAAGCTCCTTCAACTGATCCAATTGAATTTGAAAATTAGTGGCTGAACTCGTGCCGTCAAATAAAGGAGAAAACACGTCCGAAACTGTGTCGACCTTAAGACCAATCCAGTTGTTTGGAGCAAACCCAAAGGTCAGATAAAATTTGTCGAGGTTAACCGACACCCTAGTTTTCCTTAGGAATTCAAGTCCTGACATAATGTCATGGGAAAGGTCTGAAAAAAAACCCTAAAGGGAAACGTCCACACAAACCTACAGATTTCAAAATGTAGATTTACTACAACGATGCTTCTAACGATGTCACCGTTAGCTTCACAAAAGTTTCTCAGACGCCCTTTGGATACAATCTTCGAATCCAAAGGTTGTTTCAAAAAGGAATTGCTAGACACAATGGGTAGCCCCGCCCAGTGTCAATCAAGGCTGAAAAATTCCTCTCCCCACAGGTGAACAACACCATACACTTCCTAATGGTGCGCGGGACTTTATCTTTTACCCGACTGGAAAACCCACGCTGATTTCCAGTCAACTTCCGTCTCCCGCCTTAGGACAAGTCCTACGCAATGAAAACATTTTCTTTCCGACATCGTATGCCTGCTGTATTGACAATTATTTGCCACATGTCCCTGAACAGCACAATTATTGCACTGCACGGAAAAGCTGCTTTGCTCGACATTCTGTATATTGGAAATTTGGTTGGACGATGCAGAGTTACAGTCGCGGCCGGCTCGTACGGCAGGTGGAAAACACGCAAGATACTCGCTAGATGCAACACGATGGCCTTGTACTTCCACAGCTAACTGACATAGCTCACGAAAATTACGTGGAACAGAAACTAACGTGCATTGAGCATGCACGTGCAGAACCAAATTATCTATGATAACACTGACCAGTTCGGATTCACTCATTTGTAATCATAAGGCATCATGAAATGCACAAATGGAATCAACAAACTCATACACAGACTCGGCCAGTCTTTGGCATCTGTAATAAAGTCATGTTCACAATTACGCTTAACGCATGGGGGAAACAAAGCCTCCATCACCCTGCGTTTGTACCATCTTCCAATNCTATCACCCTGCGTTTGAACCCCACAAATGTACCATCTTCCAATGACATGATTTATTCACAAAGCAATTGTGATATAAAGCCTTCACATTTAATTGCTATGGCTNCCATCACCCTGCGTTTGTACCATCTTCCAATGACATGATTTATTCACAAAGCAATTGTGATATAAAGCCTTCACATTTAATTGCTATGGCTTTCAGGAGATTATCCTCGGAACTCAGACAGACTAGCTATTTTCCTCACTGCGTAAAGCAATACAGAATACTAACTGATTCTAAGGATGCCAACGGAAGTAGATTCTGCAAAGCTACCAGGAACAATTTGTCTACTTTAGGCGGACCATTCGCTGAGAGAGTTGCGCCATTGGACCGTAGTAGTTAGAAATGGTATGTCCGAACACATATGGGTCCACAGGACTAGCCGCCATCTTCGATGTCCTTGACATTGACCTCAAAATTTCCCTTTTCCCCTTAAAAAGAACCAGAATGACCCTAAAAATTCCTCCCCCACACCCCTGCAAACTTCCCGTTAAATTTCCCACAACAAAAGCGTTTAGCATGATGCAGCTGGGCACTTGCAGAATCCGGAGGGTATCTTCACAATTTCTACTGGATTCTGTAACCATTTACAAGCAATTCACGCTCTGGCATTCCATGCCAGCACCATCCCCCTCGGCTGAAGAATGTTCAAGTTCAATCTTGAATTAAGGTTGCAAGTAGGCCACTAAGCTACCAAAGATATACAAAAAGACAGGAATTCCAGTACTCGCATAGTAGTATTTGTCGACCGACCGACACAAACACATAGGAAGACACATTTTCCACGTGGTTGCACGATCGTGACATTTCGCTGCCTAGGCCAGCTTCAACAGGCAGCGAATTGTAGGACACTGCAGTATGGTTGAAGGACGCTGTTGTTGTAAACATAGCGGCCAGGTGGCAAACTAGGGTGGGGCGGGAAAATTGAAAAATTGCCGGTATAGCTGGCGAGTGTGTTTAGGACCTGTGATTATCTTACGTTGAGGCCTGATGGCTGCCTGGATTTTGCTATGAATTGGCGAGCTAATACCCAGCGTCTGAGTTCAGAGCTATTGCTTGAAGGTGGTAGGGCTCTCACAACTCTGCTACCGTAGCAGGATTCAAAATCTTTGTTGTGTGATGCTGCAACTGGTTTGTCCTGTAGGTTATTGATGTGACCAGCTATGGCTTGTTTGGTGACTGCTCTGTGGCCATTCATTCCCTGCCTGAGTGTGTTGGTGGTGAGGCCGATGTATTGTGCATTACAGTGTTGGCACTGCAGCTGATAAATAAGATATTCTATTGCACAGTTTATGTACGGCTAGTGAGTCTGCTATTGAAAGAAGTTGAGGGTTGGTGGATGGCACAGGAGCAACAGCGTGAGCTAACACAGGGGTGGGATCCTTTGGGGGTGATAGTTTGGTTGGCATTTGTGGTGGGCTGCAGCTTTGGAAGAACCAGTTTGTTGCGGAAGTTAGGTGGTCTTTTGAAGACCAATCTGGGCGGTTTAGAGAACAGGTCTTGTGTTTGTGATGAGGAAGCCAGAATTTTGTATCCAGAGTGGAGAATATTTCTGAGTTTACTTAGGTCTTCATGATATGGGACCACCAGGGGTATATCAGAGTTGTTGACCTTGGTTTGTGTTCCGGTATTTGAGATGGCTTGCTGAATCTGTTTGTGGACGAGGTGCCTGGAGGAGCCCCTGTAGAGGAATGCGCTGGCTATTTGTTCTCACTGTTTGTTGAGATCACAGTTGGTGGAGCAGATACGTTTGGCTCTTGTGACGAGACTGTAGGGTATGGGATTTCTTGGCATAGTATGGGTGGTAGCTGGCAAAATGTGAGTACTGGAGGTTTTTGTTGGTGGGTTTGGCATGTACAGCAGTTTGAATTGTGCCATTGTAGCGAGTGAGTTCAACATCCAGGAATATGGCATGTGTTTTGGAGTATGACCAGGTGAACTTGAGCGAACTGTGTGCGTTTAAGTTGTTCAGAAAGTGAATTAGGCAGTCTCCAGTGGAAGTCCACATCATGAAGATGTCGATGAAACACATCCAGCAGTGTGGTTGGGGACAGAAAGTTGTTTTCCAACCTGCCCATAAACAGATTGGCGTAGGATGGGGCCATACGTGTACCCATTGCTGTGCATTTGTCCTGAAGGTATACTGTGTGCCATATAAGAAGGCCACATTCTTGACAGTTGACAATCGCCGCGCCTTTTCGTTTATGTATCCATTCGCCACCGTCTGGTGTGTCAAGAATAGGCTTTGATGTGGCGAATCAGCGCGTCCAGGAGGTGCTGCTACGTGCGGCAATTGGTGAACTGCTTGGGTGGCGCTGCATTCGTAAACGGAGCTTGGTGGAAGTGTGTAGGGTCGTTCGTAAACGCGGTACACAAAATATATGTTACTTTAAAAATTATACAGAGCTCACGGGAAAATAAAACTATTTGTATATGCGCGTAAATAAGTTGTTTTAAACAACAAAACTATAATATGTTTCTGGGTGTAGTTCGGGATATGGATGACAGATGGCGTGGAATGGCATGTTGGAACAGATGGTGCACTTTTAACTCGCAAGATAGCAGCACCTGGTTTGAGAGTCTGGGAACTTTGAATTTTTTAGTCACATTTGGATACGTATCGTTTTATTGTGCATCTCATTTTGAACACCTATACATTACTATTTTATCACGAAGTTTCGTTTCCAAAACTAAAAACTGCTGTTTTATGACCACGTAAAATAAAATGTATTAATTAATCTACGAACTCTTTCTTATCCGCGTATTTTCTGCTTGTGTGATGTGCTTCGGCACTGCTCTCAGAATAGCCAACGTAATATTAACTTTTGTTCTTTCGTGCATCAGCTGATACAGGATTTTGTAAATGGCACGTTAGTTGTTTTGAATATTTTTAGTTGCTACTCACTGACTGTCAGAATGTGGCCTTCTTATATGAAATGAACTATAGTGTGTGTCTTGAAATCTGAGGGTTAACCTGCAAGTTCAACAAGGAATGCTGTAGAAGGTTTGCCGTGTGGGGGTCTTTGCTTGAGGTAATGTTCTATGACCGACAGTCCAGATGAATGGGAGATGTTGGTAAAGAGAGATGTAACATCTATGGTGACCATGTACCATGTATGCATCTTGGGAAATGGGGCCCAGGTGTCTGAAGCGTTCAAGGAAGTGGCCAGTGTCCTTGAGGAAGGGCACTGACTCACATCACCCAAAGCCTGCAGCAATGTATGTGCAAAACTCTGTAAATGTACAAGTTTTAGTTTGCTTACAGCCACACTTGATTTTATGTTCCTTGCATTATCAGTGATAATGTACAACGGCACCTTCGTTACTTGCAACTTAATAAGGCCCCACTCTTCAAAGACTTGACACAATTTTTCACCAATTGCATTTCCTGTATGAGCCTCGGGAAAATTGTAGCAACCCATACAGTAGCTCCAACGTGAACTTATCAACAAAATGACAAGTAAATGCGATGTAAGAATCATTTCTGCGAGAGGACCACAGGGTGCATGAAAAATACATACAAGCCATTTCTGCATTTACTATAGCTTCTGAAATTGTAGCTTTGACTTTCTTATGCAAGTCAGGAATTACTTTCCTTGTGAATGTCGAACGTGACGGAACTTTGTGCAGTGGTTGTGCTGACTGCATCACTTTCCTGAACATTTAATTTCGCACTGCCGAGTATGGCTCCGTTGCATGCCATTCACCCAGCCTGTTAAGTAATTTCCCGTTGCCCTGGGATGATTGTGTGGCCATGTAAAAGTATCCTATATTTTCAGCGGTTTGGAGTGAGCCACCTTGCAAAGAAATTGCTCCTTTCTCCATTCTTTGCTTTTTGGAAGCAGTTCGATATTCCTCATTCAGAGTAGGATGTTGTGACAAGTGTCTTATTAAAGCTGTAGTGCTTCCATATAAAACGTTTAGCATTTTTACACACTTACAACATTTTACATAATTGTTATCTGATGTTCTGGTGTAATATTTCCACACTGAAACTTTTTCAGAAGTGGTGCTTGCTTCAGACTGATTCATGACTGAGAGAACAAAATTACATTAGATTTGCACAGTTCAAATAGCTTTTTAGGATGTTTATAATATGATTATCTTCACTGTAACAAAAGTGTCACTTTCATTGCTGTTCAATAATCGCACATTCAACAGTATCCATAAATCCCAGGTTTTTTACACTGATTTAATGGAACATAAAATATCACATACTCTTATGTTACCTATTATCTTCTTGTTACATTCAACACAAATTTTAATTCAACTATTTACACTTACGATTGGACATATATAGCAAAAGGAAAATAACTTCCAAGTTCTAATTAGTTTTATTATTGTTTTGTAAAAACCGCACTAAAACTATGCATGTGTAACAGTTATTTGGTAACACTTTACAAAAGATAATACATCACGGTTCCAGTGAAACTTGAAGTGGAACATTTAAACCACCCAGAATTTGTTTTACTTTGATTGCAAACATGATACTTACTTATGAAACCCAAATAATTATTTTGCTTCAATATGAAAGATGTTTTGAAAGCTTATGCAGTTAAAACTTTAACAATACTTTGTCAGTTACGCCATGTATTATTACTGTAGTCGTCGGCCACAGTGTCTGACCAGCGCCAAAATGGCGGCGTGATAATATTTTTATCGCTCTTCCATGTTCATCTCAGTTTCTCACTTTAAAGTGGCTTATGTATGAATACACACAGTTTGCTACATAAATAATGTTGTGCACAGTTAAATAATACAAATTAGTAAAAGGGAATTGATGCTTCACATCATGTGTTTTAAATTCACTATTGTGAGTGGCTTAGGTCATTGTGAGTATGTGTCTGTCCACCTTGCTCCGTGTCTGCAGTTTTTATTAAGATAGATGGGTACCTGCTAACACATTTCTATTCAGACTTCTACGGGTCGTCCATTCATCTGTAAACTTTTAAAAATTTAATATTAACTTTCCTTGGGAAGAATTATTTCTTGCCCGAAGTTCGGGAAAACATTTTTTTCACCCGAAGTTCAGTATCCTGCACATTCTTAACTTTCAGGACCATCACCTTTAAAATCCATAATACTCCAAGTATATTCCACTTTTGGCGTCAGACAATAGGCTACTGATTTGGTAGTACGTCTGAAATTTTACCCAAGAGAAATATTGCATTTGAGTTGCTGCTAGGAACTGAACAAATCCTGAATGCTACACATAGGAAATAAAAATATGAGCATTGATATATGTAAGAAATGAAAGCATGGAGAAACAGCTGGACAACGAAAAAATGGCGATATAGTAAAACCATGTAAGACGTTTGTGAAGGGGCTGAAATAAATAATGTTTATTAACCAAGAAACTTGTTAAAAAGGTTTAATTACACATGTGCATTTAGACAAGGTGCAAATTTATTTAACTTATTAGGCAGGAAATGTATTAAATTCAAAACTTGTAAGGAGGGTTTCATGTATGCAGGAATGTTATAGCATGGTTATCCTATACTAACAGGATAATATTTTTTTTTTTTTTTTACCCTGATGCGGACTTCTGGAGCGAGTGTTATTTACTATCGCAAATTGTAGCGGTTTTAAAGTTGATAAACCTATATGATTTTAACATCTGTTACTAAAAAATACGAACAGTAATAAATCCGTATTTTAATAATAAGAAACTGAATAACATTTTTCTTGGTAATTTTTATACTTTAGGGGTAGGCTTTTCTTTCTTGTGGATTGATATCTGTATAATATATTTATGTATTTGTCATATACTAATTCGAGTACCGATACACAATGGTTATACATAATTTTACAAATATATACACTTAAAATACAAAAAATAATTAAACTTAAATGCCTATGTTAATGCAAGGGTGGGGGAAATGGGAAACCCTTGGAAGAAAAAAAAACCTGCCANCTATGTTAATGCAAGGGTGGGGGAAATGGGAAACCCTTGGAAGAAAAAAAAACCTGCCAAACCAGCTGCATTGTCCGGCACAATTCCCACATGCAAAGATCCAGGAGCAACCATGCCGGGAATCGAACCCGGTTCGCCTTGGTAGGAGGCAAGTAGTCTGACCACTACACCAACATGGNGGGAGCAACCATGCCGGGAATCGAACCCGGTTCGCCTTGGTAGGAGGCAAGTAGTCTGACCACTACACCAACATGGCCCCCGACTCCCTGAAGTTTTAATTGGAACACCACAGTATACATTATTGGTGCTGCCGCCAGGATAAGTGGAGCAATGAGTATTGCAATTGCTGTGGCAGGCGTGATGTTTCCCTCGAGTCTATCACTGCACTTGGCCCTCAGGGAGATGACCAACACCGACCTCAACTACTGTGTGGTGGGCACTTGCACACAACAGCCAACAAGGTACTCCCCTCCCCTCCCCCACAGTCCCACACAGACAGCAAGGCCCTCGGCCCCGAGCCTCTGCCCTGCGCTGTGATTGGTGGTTACAATAGCATCCNCAGTCCCACACAGACAGCAAGGCCCTCGGCCCCGAGCCTCTGCCCTGCGCTGTGATTGGTGGTTACAATAGCATCCACTCTTTCCACCATACAAGCTACACTGGAAACAAATATTGCACACTAGTTGTTTCTTTCAACCTGATGTGACGTCAGGCCAATCTAAGATGATCACTCCTTTCTACTGATGTAACAACGCCTTGTGGAATTTGTACAGCAAAAATTACGCCATCTCTTGAGAGTGCAAATACGAGTATGCAAAATTTGAATGTCAGTTCTTTATTGATTGCATGACGAAAGACCTATTTTTACGAGGTGAAAGTTTTGAATATTCCCATAGTTTGTGGTTTAACGGATTTTATTAATGAAATCTGTGAATAAAGTGCATCTGAAAGTGAGATGTAGACAATGTAACCTTTAATATTTCATACCCTCCATTCTGGCAGAAAATACTATTAGAAATTAATGTAAAACCAAGTTATAACTTAGGCCATGTTTGAAATGACAGACTTTATTAACAAAATGGTCATGTGGCTTAATTTATACACAAAAATATGACATTACCTAATATCTACTTTGTTTTTATTTGGGCTCTGCATATTAGTTTAACCTATAATATACATGGAAATGTATGTAGTTAATATAATTTTGAAAAAAGAACTATGCTTTGTCATCATAATTAGTGCTTCAGATCTTTACGAGAGTTGTAACTTTGTTTACAATTACACTAATATATTTAAAAATATTAATGCTGGGCACATAATTTTCAAATAATATAGCATATTTTCCAAACAAAATTTTGAACACGTGACAGTTTACAGCAACCAAAATGAAAATTACTAAATAACAAAATGTGCAATTTGAATACCTTGCATTACTTAGCGAATTTGGAGATTATTTCTGTTAAATCTGCTGAATATGTAATAAAATTATAGTTATGTTATGTTTGTTATAAATTATGTAACTTACTGATTGGAGGCTATTCATATAATTTACGAATGCTCAAAATGCATTATAAAAAAATTAAAATAAAATTCACTCATTCTCTTTCAATGAAGAAACATCCACCATGAAAAAAAAAGTGTGTTGTGTATTGTTTAGCAAAATGGCAGTGAAAACTGCACAAAAGTAGTTTCTTTGAACCCAGCAAGCGTAGTCACACCTGGAAGTGTAGCTGGTGTATGGTGTAGCTGCACTACACTACACTGCACTGCACTACACTACACCAGCTGCACTTTCTATGGTTGCAAGAAACGAACCTAACCTCCTGGAGAAGTCGACATGTCGGCACAGCGAGCATACTGNGCTGCACTTTCTATGGTTGCAAGAAACGAACCTAACCTCCTGGAGAAGTCGACATGTCGGCACAGCGAGCATACTGGCCGTAGCACGTGCGCGCTGACAAACACGGCTAAAACCCTGCCGACCTGTTCGTCGCCAACTCTACCGTGCAATCAATGACCAGCACTGGCTGCTGTCATGTGACGAGCCTCTCAGCATGGGATGCAAATTCTTTTAAAAACCTGATCATTACACATTAGCAAAAACTCAGTGGCATTTTTTACGGGCATGTAGATACGCAAGTGCTTATAATTAGGGGCAGGGAGTTTTTACAGATTGGTTTCAAAAGTGCTCCAACAGCAAACCAGTCTTAGGTACACACATTCATAAAATACTTTGTCTCTTTGATGAAACTGAAAACTACTTAATGCNTTACGGGCATGTAGATACGCAAGTGCTTATAATTAGGGGCAGGGAGTTTTTACAGATTGGTTTCAAAAGTGCTCCAACAGCAAACCAGTCTTAGGTACACACATTCATAAAATACTTTGTCTCTTTGATGAAACTGAAAACTACTTAATGCACTGATTACAGGGATTGCACACTCCAGTTGGTTTCCACATGCCACACACCACTGGCACTGGTAATGTTTGTAACTGACGTTGCAGGAGCAGCGCGCATCGCACGTCGTCGAGCGTATGCCACGCGCTGCGGCTACTTCTCGTCTGGGATGATGCCGTACTTGCTCTTCACCTTGTCCAGCTCCTCGCGCTTCTTCTCCATGTCGAGCCGCTTGAATGCCTTGTTGCTCTGCAACATGCGAGTGCACGCCATTCACACCCGACACACTCCTCTCACACACTCGTTTGTAGGGTTGTGCCAATCTGGCTTTACGTTTCACTAAATTAAAATGATAAATATGCACCTAAAATTTGTGAAACTGGAATGAAAATAAGTTTAAGAGCACTGAGTCCTATCGACCGTGAATGTTTAACAAAAATGGTAACATTAATTTAAGCTTTCACTCTGGTATTGTCAAGTATATGTATGTGTATAACAAATTAAATTCTATTAAAAATATGAAATTTAACTTTTACAATAATATCAATTGTTTTACAGAGAACAATACTTCAAAAATATTGACTTTAAGCACATACAAAAATAAGTGACTGCATAATAAAGAAATAAATGCAANGAGAACAATACTTCAAAAATATTGACTTTAAGCACATACAAAAATAAGTGACTGCATAATAAAGAAATAAATGCAATACTAATATTTTGAGGAACTTAAATTTATTTTGCCAACATTGAAGTTGATTTTTATGTAGTTATTTACGCAGGACATATTTTAATGGACAAATGGCTACATAGATACAAATTTTCATTGTTATTTAACTACGTAACATTTTCATTTCTTTATACCAAATTGTCGCACAACCCTACTCATTCATTATTGTTCCATCTGACACAGCGGTCAGGGTTGCACAAGCGACTAGTGATGTGGAACACACAAGGTGTCATGCCCCCACATTTGACTTTAATTACCTGGACCTTCACTTTTATACATAGTAGGCACTGAAAAGTATTTTATACTCAACAAGTATTTAATAATATCACATCTGCTGTACATTATTTATAAAGATATAGATTAAAGCGAACAGTACTATAAAATGAAGTACTTTGTAATGAGATTTTACTGTATACACAAAGTACCAGAGTTAGAAGTCAAAATCTTCATGTGACAAAACAAAAAGAAAATTCAAATCAAACATGCAGAAGCACATAACTGCAAAATACTGTATTGCAGAAATAAAAATCAAATCCGCCAAGTCCATAAAGGAAAAATAAGTCAAACCTCAATCCAGTATTTTTGAATAAATAGTTAAAGTACTTGTTTATTTACATACATCATTATGTGCTTGCTGCTTTGCATTGCTTACCTTGACGTGTCCTGCGTGAGAAAGATAGGAAAGAGTAGTGATGTGATTAGGGGGCGGCGAGTCTTTAAAAGAGTGTGTGAACGCAGCTACGTAGTTCGAGAAACAAAGGCATGCCATAGCTGATACCACCGCGATAAGCATAAGAAGACCATGTATCTCGCATGCTCCTTGACCTTCAGCAGATGGCATTTCTGCAGTTATCTGAAGGAATGTTCTAGTTAATTCATCTAAGAACAGTAGGCGAAAGCGGAGCATGCAACACGCTCCGTGTTCAATCTACAACGGGACGCATGTGTACACGGATAACGTACAAATACAGTAAGAAAGATGGGCAACTCCCAACACTGTGTCCGTGAATCCATGTAGCCAATAGGAATCGAGTATTTGGTTTGTTGATACAGTATTCGTTTTTGTAGCCAATGTGGTATACCAGACAATCAGAACATGGATTTACCGTAGCTATTATCAATTTTGTTTCAATGAACACGTGCGCATGGTTTGGCAGTAGTATTTGCACAATGTTAAACACTGTTAAAATATAAAAAATTACTTGTGTACAGTATAAAACTTAATATATAATTTGCAACAGCTGAGTAGATTTGATTTCTTAAGTTGCGGAGCTGTAAGCTTCTTTGCATTGTAAAATAGCTCAAACTTGTCACAATACGTCTGCTTGTTCCATTTCCTTACGCATGCGATTCGTGCAGCGTGAGGGATGTTTATATGAACAAGCACAGCAGAAAGCTCACCTGATAGTAGAGCACGACCAGGTAGCGGTTGCAGACGTTGAACCCCGACAAGTGGTCGCAAGCGTTCTTNAGCTCACCTGATAGTAGAGCACGACCAGGTAGCGGTTGCAGACGTTGAACCCCGACAAGTGGTCGCAAGCGTTCTTAGCGTCAAAGATGTCCTCGTACACCACAAACGCCGTCCCCCTGGTCTCCGGAGTGTTCCCACTGAAAAATACACGCACCAACCTTTCATCTCTTGAACTGGAAAACACCGGGGATGTTCTGTACTTTACCATACCTAAACTCCAAGACAAGACGTACATTTTAGACACCCTTGTTTCTAACTAATATATGACTAACTGGACGTACCTCAACTATTTTCCCACTTTGGATTTAAAGATACAGTAGAATCCTGTTATAACAATCCCAAATTGAACAACATTATTTCATGGTCCTGCGATTTCTCCATGAAGGCATATTGGTTTCATTCCCTGCCTATAACAATGCCCATATTCTAAATTCCATGCCTATAACGATGCCCATATTCTAAATTACCTGCCTATAATGATGCCCATATTCTAAATTCCCTGCCTATAACACCGCCCATATTCTATATTTCCTGCTTATAACATCAGCATTTGTCCAATTTCTGGCAGCAACTCAAATACTATTTTTTTTCTTAAGCAAAATTCCAGACAAAATAACAATGAAGTAGCTTACAAACAGATACAGAAACCAGTTTANTTTCTTAAGCAAAATTCCAGACAAAATAACAATGAAGTAGTACTTGATGTATTAAATATTTTAGAGGTGATGGTCCTGCAAATTACTAAGATAATCAAGAGCACATTAGTGAACAAGTTTTCAAAATACACATAACCGTGCATTAATTGTTGCTGATACGGTCCATGGCATTCAGATCACGGAAAATGTTGAAGAACTTGACTGGCCACTTATAAACACTAATTATTGTATTAGAATTTTGTTTTGCTTGATAAGTCCCTACAGGTGTAAGATCGTCTCCTGCTTATGACCCCCTACAAAATGTTGTAATGACTATTCACGGTAAAGTGAGGACTTTTGAAAGACCGCTCCTTTGTAATAACAGTCAATAAATATATTTTATTTTAGACTTGGACATTAACTTCTGAGTGCGGTGGAATATACACACACTATTTATTACTTATATGGCAATATTTATTTTAAAAAGTGTTCAAATGATAAAAATCGGCTGAAAGGAAAAAGTAACTAAGGCCTCAAAGGTGCTGACTTTACCATGAACAGCATATAACAGGGTTTTACTATATATACTCGTATATACATAACTACATCTTGAGGCATGTCACTCTACTGTGCCAGTACATCTGTACTCAGCTCCTGACTTGAGGCGACCGCCTAGGATTGGGAACTTGTTACACCGCTGACTGACGGATTGGGAACTTGTTACATGCAGCATGTTTGAAACGCAGGGTTTTTGAAACAACCATTAAACATGCACCCAATATATTTACCTTCGACAAGAAAACATACCCCAAGTTGAGGATGGCATTGTACTTTAAAGTTACATATGCTAAAAATATTATTTTGGAGCCCTATCTAAAAAAAATGGCATTTTCAGAGACAATGTAACATTGCGGTTTTCGGGCTTTTTTTTTCCGGGTTATTTGNCCTATCTAAAAAAAATGGCATTTTCAGAGACAATGTAACATTGCGGTTTTCGGGCTTTTTTTTTCCGGGTTATTTGGTTGTGGTGGCAATATAGTAATATGATTTTCAGATTGAGATTTAGAGGTTATTGTTCATTTTGCCCTTAGCAGGTATCAAGTCCTGCATTGTTTAATTTTCATATGAAGATTTAGAGGTTACNCCTATCTAAAAAAAATGGCATTTTCAGAGACAATGTAACATTGCGGTTTTCGGGCTTTTTTTTTCCGGGTTATTTGTTGTGGTGGCAATATAGTAATATGATTTTCAGATTGAGATTTAGAGGTTATTGTTATTGTTCATTTTGCCCTTAGCAGGTATCAAGTCCTGCATTGTTTAATTTTCATATGAAGATTTAGAGGTTACTGTTCATTTGGTCCTTAAAGGGTAGTAAATATTGAAATTTGTTAATCACGTGAAATTAAAGCAAAGTGTCCTGGTTGGCTCTCGTTTCGCCATTGCTGGTTGGATGAGGAATGTGGCGTCGTCAGCTGATAGCCAATCAAGACGCAGGTTACAAAAAGTGAGACGCAAAAACTCTTTCCTTTAACAAACATACAGGCACCACCATCACAAGAATGGACGTAGTGTGTTAAGAAAAAGAAAATAATGATTGACATGATATATATTCATAATTGTTATAATTGCTGAAAGATGTTTTGAAATTTCAAAAACAATAATGGAATATAATCGAGATAAGTAATACAATTGCATCAAGATGTTTGAAATCACAATATATTTATTTAATTGTATTTTGAGAAAAATAACTAGTTAATAAAAATTGGAGAACAGTACGTTGATCACTTAATTCAACAGAAACGTTACGAAAACTATCTTAAAAACATTCAGACAGGAGCGAAACTTCAATAGGAGCCAGCATTCGACAATCCTACAAAAAAACATTTAGACAGGAGCGAAAGTTCCATCATTCGACTATCCTACAAANATAGGAGTGAAACTTCAATAGGAACCAGCATTTGACTAAACTACAAAAAACATTTAGACAGGAGCGAAAGTTCCATCATTCGACTATCCTACAAAAAACATTTAGACAGGAGCGAAAGTACAATAGGAGACAGCATTCAACTACCCTACTAAAAACATTTAGACAGGAGTGAAACTTTAATAGGAACCAGCATTCCACTATACTACAAAAAACATTAAGACAGGAGCGAAAGTTCCATCATTCGACTATCCTACAAAAAACATTTAGACAGGAGCGAAAGTTCAATAGGAGACAGAATTCGACTATCCTACAAAATTTCCACCAATTAATTTCTAGGGTAACGACTTCAAGTCCCTTAGATAGATGTGACACAATGAAAACAGTGCACACACCAGTTATGAGTGTTGGGGGTATAGCGGCGATGGCATACTCTATACATGCAGCAATGTCGCTCATAGCTCAAGCATTTCTCTGCCTCACACGAACATAGCTTCTCAAGGTAGGTTCAACGTGGGTGAAAGGGGAGCTGGCAGTAAGTCAACAGACTAAGGACAGCCAAAAAAAACTGAAAAGGTATGGAATTATACGGGGTGAAGTGGCGATACGAAGACAGGGGAGGATTCTGAAGTACTGAAATAACAGCCACGCACATGTGTGCCGCAAGTGCCTGCGTGAGAATCCTCAGCCGACAACTTTCCATCTGCCAGGGCCTGGGAAAGCCTACTACAGGTCCTATCTATGCACTAAACACACTTCAAAATGAATTGCTTTTGTAAGCAGGTTATGTTCTTAAGCCTTTGGGCTGCACTTTCCATGCGGAGGTAGATTAGTACTTGTCAACTATTATTGTAGAGAGCTTCCTTATATCCGGTACCTGACCAGCTCCCTACGTCTCACCCGAACAAACCTGGTTAACTGCATCATATCCCAACGACACTAGCATTCAGAGTACAGCTCAAAGTTTGGTTCTCACTTGCCAAGATTTTTTTGTATGATCTCAACTTTTTATTGAATTAAATGTTCATGAGATTTTTTTGCTTAGTCTACGTTCTTGTCCGCATCTCGAAACTGATGGCCTGTGCTTCGCTTCAACCTGCGTTTGTCCCCTTGAAGATTTCATTTGTTAAGCAGGAACACTGGACTTGCGACAGACCTTGGGTAACGTGACAACTTGGGAACGGTTGTAAGTGTGGTTACTGCAACTGCAGTCAACTTCAGCTCAATCATCATAATGTGGACCACTAAATAATCTATAAAAAAAANAGTGTGGTTACTGCAACTGCAGTCAACTTCAGCTCAATCATCATAATGTGGACCACTAAATAATCTATAAAAAAAATTAAAATAACTGAAATTGCACTTTCCAAAAACACAATACACACTGCTATTTTCAGAGGTTGTTGAATGCAATGGTTGACAAAAAATTATTTCCTTGTAAGTTTTTATCGACCCAGAAAAATATTAACTCAAAAATTAATGAATCAAAGAAAGTGATCCATGCAATATTTGTTAGAAGATGACACAAGATCACAAATTCTTCTCTAAAAGCTTCCTGTATAAAATGTACAGAGCTGAGAGCACACTGTTTATTTCCATTTTGGCTGGAAATCCTGAAGTTTCTCAAATCCTCTCTACTTTCTTTTAATTATGTTTGTACAGTCAGTCATTCCCATGGACAAATGTAACGTTGCCTTGCCTGGGCAGGATATCAGTTCTTTACAGTTCCACCTGCCTACGGCTATCCTGCGTGTTCGAGGCCTCTAAATACGTTCACCACTTGCCTCACCACCTCTACGTGCAAGATACTCGCCTGGCGTGCGGTCTTTCCTAAGACAACTCGCCCGAGCGTGACTTTAAGCAGCAACCCTATATTNGCAAGATACTCGCCTGGCGTGCGGTCTTTCCTAAGACAACTCGCCCGAGCGTGACTTTAAGCAGCAACCCTATATTTCCATTGGATGCTAATTAAGATAAAAACACAATGAACATCTGAAAAGAACTCGGAGATGTCTGTACAGAAAACTTGGTCCCTCAATCTCATTCTGATAACATCCATTATAGACATTTTCACAGCAAAAAATGGGCCCACTGCAACTTAATCCTTGTGGTTAAGATGAGAACTTAAAAATTGTCTTCGGGCACTACTACAAAATGTCCAACCAATTCCGAGTCCCGTATTTCCTACCGAATGTCCAACCCACTTCGTGCCCCGGCCAGACACAGCCCTTGACGATGGACGGCTCGACATTCACCCCGACACAGGTGGCTAGGTGGCTGTCTGTCTCCCTACGTACAGTAGTACACTTGTGGTTACCACACGCGTGCACAAAGGGTGGGCCGTACCCCCCTCCTCTCCCATGTAGACATTCATTATGGCAAGTTACCAAACACATTCGCAACCAACCCTTCAACAAGTGTACTTTGTCTTGTGCGAGAGAGTTGGCATTCATTTAGAATTTGTTGAAATTACTTTTATATAGCACAACAATTAAAATTTATTATAANGTGCGAGAGAGTTGGCATTCATTTAGAATTTGTTGAAATTACTTTTATATAGCACAACAATTAAAATTTATTATAACAATTATGGGGACAATAATAGTCTGTGATACATAACAGAAAATAATTTACAGAACTGAAATAATTTAATGTGCATGTTTCTAAGAGAGAACGTAGCCTATAAACGTAATTGGTATTTTATGATTACGGTTAATTTAGTCTACGCTATGTTTTCTTTGTGAGATTTTTGCCTGAATACATTTATCAGTCATTTTACTAAGTANCCAACCCACTTCGTGCCCCGGCCAGACACAGCCCTTGACGATGGACGGCTCGACATTCACCCCGACACAGGTGGCTGTCTGTCTCCCTACGTACAGTAGTACACTTGTGGTTACCACACGCGTGCACAAAGGGTGGGCCGTACCCCCCTCCTCTCCCATGTAGACATTCATTATGGCAAGTTACCAAACACATTCGCAACCAACCCTTCAACAAGTGTACTTTGTCTTGTGCGAGAGAGTTGGCATTCATTTAGAATTTGTTGAAATTACTTTTATATAGCACAACAATTAAAATTTATTATAATAATTATGGGGACAATAATAGTCTGTGATACATAACAGAAAATAATTTACAGAACTGAAATAATTTAATGTGCATGTTTCTAAGAGAGAACGTAGCCTATAAACGTAATTGGTATTTTATGATTATGGTTAATTTAGTCTACGCTATGTTTTCTTTGTGAGATTTTTGCCTGAATACATTTATCAGTCATTTTACTAAGTANTGGTTAATTTAGTCTACGCTATGTTTTCTTTGTGAGATTTTTGCCTGAATACATTTATCAGTCATTTTACTAAGTAAAGAAAATATTTAATCATATTAGTAATTGTCATTGTCACAATAGACAATCGTAAACGATTCTTGTCTCTACACACAGCACTTCCAACTCCAAACATCGTTCTTCAAGGCCAGATAGACCGGAAATAGAGCGACAGAGGAAGTACTCTGACGCGTACGGCAGAGGGATCAGAAGAACTTTCGTATCACATAGAGCGTAGTGTGCAAGTTACGGAATGTCCAAAATATCTTTTAATGGCACTCAAAAATTATGTGTGTGTATATACACATTCACACACACATAAATATATGTATAAAATTCTCATTTCAATTAACTTCCATGAAATGTTTAGAGCCCTTGCCTAATGAAAATGTCTACGCATGCCTATGATGGATCCATCGCACTATTTTAATCAACATTTGACAAATCACCCTCATGTATGACATATGTAATCGTTTAACAAATATGTCATGTACTTCAAGCATTTTACACTTCTGCTAACATAAAAGTACCTTCTTTTTAATGAAATTGAACTTTTAGATTACATTTAGAATAAATATAAATAAATACAGAGAGAAAACAGGTATGTTGGTAATGCCTAGTAAGCAATAGTTCTTATGCAAACTACTATTGCATTGGGTGCAGAAGAATGAGTTGTGTTGTCCCACTGGTGTCATTTTCTAGACTTGGTTAAGCTTTATTTGCATGGGACGGAGCAATATGCTGGAAGCAGAACTTAAGCAAGGCTCGTAAAAGTTGAAAGTAACCGTGAATGGAATACAAAAAATTTTCTGACATTTCCGTAACTGTTCCAGGTATCTTGTTTTGTTTCCTTGATCAAAATACATGGCATAAATTAGAAATACTTAAATTTTATTTTGTTAAAAGAACTACCAATTTATTTTACAAGTAGCATTTGCATAGCTTTGCTTAACGGATGTTTTTCTAGGCAGTAACAAATATAAATTTAAAAATGTTTACGTACAACACGAGTCGAAAAAGTGACAGAACTATCTCAGTACCAGAAACAAAAGCCACAATACACAGACAAGACATTCTGAAATGTGTCAGCTCACTGAGAACCAAAAGTGTTGAAGTTATTATTTCGCTTAATATTTTATTTGTGAAAGGTTGAGCTGGCACTGAAAGCCACAATGCTTGCTGCGCCATCAAGAATGTAATTCAGCCAAGAAAATATGTATAATAATATAGTCTATAGTCACCGTTCCTTTATAATTTTTTTAACAAATTTTTGAAAAATGACGTGTATAGTTATTTACTAAATATGCCGTGTATCATAAGCATTTTATACATTAAAAGAATCCTATNTTGAAAAATGACGTGTATAGTTATTTACTAAATATGCCGTGTATCATAAGCATTTTATACATTAAAAGAATCCTATTTTTAGTTAAATGGGAGTTTTACCTATAATTTATTTTTAAATTATAATATTTCGTTTTTAATAAATATGTATAAAGCCAGTGAGAAAACACGTGTGTTGTGCCTAGTAAGAAATAGTTCCCATGCAAAATATGATTACAACTAAGTGTGCACAAATTGTGTGCATTGTCCTTTGNGTGCCTAGTAAGAAATAGTTCCCATGCAAAATATGATTACAACTAAGTGTGCACAAATTGTGTGCATTGTCCTTTGGTGTTATTTTCTAGACTTAGTTTGCACAAGGCGGAGGAATATCCTAGAAGTAGAACTATAGCAGAGCTTCAGAGAAGTGTGAAGTAACCGTGAATGGATTATGGGTATGATTATACATACAGCAACCAGATTACCCTCAGGCTTTCAAACCCTCTTACAGAGGTGGAATAAACAAACACTAGGCACAGTACAATTCATGAGATGACATGCAGCACCTCTGCTAGAATACAATATCTACTTATTTTCACATTAAATACAATGCTTAACATTTAATCTAAATTCCCTGACCTCGCCAAAATTCCCCTGACTTGCCCCTGACGCTAGCCACTCTGTAACATTGGAAAGCTAGAGAATAATCCTGCCCGTTGTCCCCGCGCATGCCCCGGTTTTCTTTATCAAGCCAACACACTCGGCTCCCAGCAGCCTATGGAACTGAAAACAAAGAAATGACATTACTACCACGATACACTGCAAGGTTGTATTGTCCCTGAATAATAACCAAAACTAGCAATTACTGTTCGCTGTCAAAAGTTGCTGTGTAAGTGAAGCAGGTATTGGCTTACCCCTGTGATATAACATTCACCAAAGTATTAACTGTGGAATCAAAAAAACTTTGCACTTAGAATAAGCGCAGTGTTTGTTATGAAATAAACAAAGCTGGGCATTCCCACGAAAATCAGCTTCACTTACTGTTGACAGCGAACGGCAATTACATTTATGACAATGTATTTAAGGACAATACGCCCTTGCAGCGTATTGTGGTTGTAATTTAATTAATTTGTTTTCAGTTCCTTATATACATAACAAACATCAACAAAGTTTGCAGAGCACAAAAGAAATGCCCTGCATTTACTTACACTCTGATTTGCCTGATGGCCCCGTACTTCCCGAATATGTCGTACATTTCTTCAGCTGTAATTTTATACGGCAGGTTCCTCACGTAGAGTATCCTGTTGACTTCTGGCGGCAGTCTCACCTGTCAACAACACCAATGCCGGTACGACCGTCAGCAACGACACACACATACACACACGGCACTATCAACAGCACGAGAAACATACGGTTCCACGCTACTGCAACGAGCGACAGCGGTCTCACATCACTGGGTCGTCTTGCTCTACAAACTAATTCCAGAGTGCAACTACCAAAGAGACACCAGACGATATAATATACTGATTCTCTATAAAGTTTTGTAGTTGGGTAACGTGCGAGGCAGGTGGCTATCTTTGCCANCAGACGATATAATATACTGATTCTCTATAAAGTTTTGTAGTTGGGTAACGTGCGAGGCAGGTGGCTATCTTTGCCACGAGCCATGTTCAGCATCTAATAACCTGGCTTTTTTCTAAGTTAAAGTCTTTCAACTAACCTGCAAGCAAACTAGAACACTGAGTTATAACAGTAGCAGCATGTAAAGCATACATGTTCATGTTTATTAACTTTGGAGCTGGATTAATATTTATTTTGACAGTAATATAAAGCCCCTACTATAAGAATTAGCTAGCATGTATTTTAGGAAATCACCTCAAAATTGCAATTTATTTATTAAATTTGTTTACAGTAACACACATTTCGACAGTTCTATTATTTCCATTTATTTTTACGTTTTGTCTGGTCATGTATGTCTTTGAAAGTATTCAATTT
Source organism: Clitarchus hookeri (assembly GCA_002778355.1). Taxonomy (NCBI): domain Eukaryota; kingdom Metazoa; phylum Arthropoda; class Insecta; order Phasmatodea; family Phasmatidae; genus Clitarchus; species Clitarchus hookeri. Next base: position 564,358 of record NQII01000368.1, on the reverse strand, counting down.
TATTGATGTTTTCCTCTTTGCAACATTACCTGGTGTTATCACCACAGTTTTGACAACTGAGAATTAATTTAATTAGAGACTGACAACAAAGTGGTATGTTTCAGGAAGTGACTTTAAACTGGGGATTTACCATTTGTGATAGCATCGAGACGTGAACCCCAAGAACTCTCTCCAGCTGCCATTTAGAGCAGTACATCATAATTTTGCTCCCAGCTATTTCCGGCATAATTCAGTTGCAAACTGCTTGTCGGAAGCTAGAGAATTGTGTTAGAGATGCGTCTCTGTGATAAATATGCGGAGGCATGATTAAGAAGAGGCCCTGAAACACACTGAATTAGCTTTCAGTGCTTCTGAACTGGTGGATATAACAATGCAACGACGGGCAACCGTTTTACATGTGTGCAACTTTAATTTTGTGGGAAAACTTTGCTGAAAATTCAATCTGAACTCCTACGAAATTTTAACTAAATTTCAGAATTGAATTAGGAGGCGTGGCTTACTTTAGAATTTTAACCAGAAGCCAGTGGGTAATTTTCTAATCTTCTCTAACCGAGTACCACAAACATTTCAGTAAGATTAACTATTTGGTGATATTTGTGCCAGTCAAGAGAACTTTCTTTCTCACGTAAATTACTATTTTATTTGGTACGTTTTAGTGAAGTGATTTAGCATTCTGTTCTATCACAGTTAATTTTTCTTTTGACGACAGCAATTTTTATTTTTATCCATTTTCGTATTGAAATTTCTAAACTATTCAGTATTATTTTCAGATTTTTATCTCCATTCACACTATCCATAAATTTTCTTCCGTTTAATAAAATTCAGTCATGTACTTTTGTGTAGTTCAGAAAGCAGTTAGATATTTTTCTTATTTGCAAGGGTATTATTTTGTGTGTCGTTCATGCAAATACACGACATCTCGCACAGAAAGGAATTAACGTAAGTAATTCTACGTCTCACTAATAGAGCCCGAGCAACCATTAAAGAAGCAGGCAAAAATCAATATCCTCCATCGTGATCTCATGGATGGACCTNACTAATAGAGCCCGAGCAACCATTAAAGAAGCAGGCAAAAATCAATATCCTCCATCGTGATCTCATGGATGGACCTTCACATGTACTCAGGGAACAAACAAACTGCCGTAATACGTACTGCGACAGTAACAAACTGCCACTAATGTATTTGACGTCTGTAGGCTCTTGATCCACTGATTTCAAAAGCAGACACGTTGGTTGGGAACCACACTACCAACCACGCAGAAAGATACATGATTCTTGTTTTGAAGTTGTCGGGGGGGGTGAGCGGAGAGACGTTGGCAAGAGTGGAAGGTACAAAAGATGTTGCCTTGCAGCTGGTTTGTCCCATGTTAAAGGACAGATAAGGGATTTGCACCCAGCAAAACGTATGTTTGGCCACAGCCCTGGCAATGTACCTAAAAATGTTCCCTATGCTAGAAACAAGGCTGTCGTACAACCACGAAAAAGACAGGCAACTAGACACCCGTCATTTGGAAGGATTGCACAGCGGAAACGTATCGATGCTGGACCAGGTACGGATTACGGTCCTGAAGCTGCCCGCCCAGATATCTCCCCTGAAGAATTTGAGACAATTAAGAAAGAAATAATGATGAATGGAAAGAAAAACAGTTGGTCAACACTGCAATAACGCATGGAAGGAAGCAAGTCTCAATCGGTTGACTGCTTCTTCATTTGCAAATATTTGCAGAATGAGGGGGACAACATCTTGTCATAGTACTGTGATATCCATAATCAACGCAAAGGATCTGAACACAGAAGCTGTCAGATACGGAAGAGTGAACTGAGCGAGTCTAAGGCAATCAACATCTTCCAGGAAAAGTTTAAAGAGCAAGTCGTGCCTTGCGAACTCTCTATACGCCCCGAGTATCCATTTTTGGGAGCCAGCCCTGATGGGTTAGTAGGTGATGATACTCTGCTAGAGGTAAAATGCCTACCACCTATTGTTATCCCTTAAGAGAGCAAAACCACTACATTGCGACATTTTGTAGGATAGCAACACATGAAGAAATGTGAAGTTGTTATGTTATATTATGGGAAACAATTAACAGATTCCTACCGTATTTTGCAAACAAGTAGTACTGCAGCAGACAATGTAAATTGGTGTGATTTAAGTGAGTCGGAAACATATTTTCAAAATGGCCACCACAACCATTTTAGCTTAGTATCTTTGAAAACCACGTAATCAATTCCAACTTACCTTTGAATGCTGGCAGTATATATTAAAACTATCAAATGTGTCTAAACAGTCACTTTTCCTGCCATTTTGTAAGACAGCACCGAAGGGAAAAATTTTTTACATCATATCTTTGGAAAAAGTCAACAGATTTCTACCAAATTTGGTGAAGTTGTAGTTACTGTGGTATGCCTTATCAATTGATATGTTTTAAGTAAGGCAGCAACTTATTTTCAGAATGGCATCTATATAAAAATTTTATCATAGTATGCTATATCTACGACACTATGTAACCTATTATAAATTAACTTTGTATACAGGCAGCAGGAGGGAGAAAATGGTACAGGACTTTCGGGTTGCTTAATTTTTTTGGTAGTAGTTGCAATAAACCTCCCTGTCGAGAATAGCTGTACGAGTAGCAAGCGAATACTGCCATTTTTGTGGTTTTTCTTGTACGCCTAGTGTATGTTCGCTGGGGTTATGTGAGCATGTGGGTAGAATTTGGTCTTGGATACTAATTAATTTCATTGCTCCTTATTAGTGGGGGAGTAAATGCGTCGCCTTAATGCATTACGGGATTTCTCAGGGCCCTANATTAATTTCAATGCTCCTTATTAGTGGGGGAGTAAATGCGTCGCCTTAATGCATTACGGGATTTCTCAGGGCCCTACTGCAGTGTCCTTGTCACGTGTTTTATTTCAAAGGTTATACACATATGTTGTTTGTGTCATTGTGTTGTAATGCCAGCACTCGTAAGTGCGCCACAGTGTTCTTCCCAGCGTAATGCAGCGGCACCAAAACTAGGCAGACTCCTCACGTGTTCCAAGTATGACAAATGTTCCAACCACCATCTGATTATGTGTAACTGAAACTGCTGAGTAAACGCCACAGCAAGTTATGTGATGATTTTCAGTGATAAGATGGAACTATAAAAAATAAAATAGGTATTGGTGAGCTGTGTTTGCCAAAGACAACTCCCATCTGTGGTTTGCGGAGTAAGAACACAGGAATGTCGACCCTTTTCGTCGAGATACTAGAGTCTACGATTCTTGTGAGACAGCCTGGCCNATTAATTTCATTGCTCCTTATTAGTGGGGGAGTAAATGCGTCGCCTTAATGCATTACGGGATTTCTCAGGGCCCTATTGCAGTGTCCTTGTCACGTGTTTTATTTCAAAGGTTATACACATATGTTGTTTGTGTCATTGTATTGTAATGCCAGCACTCGTAAGTGCGCCACAGTGTTCTTCCCAGCGTAATGCAGCGGCACCAAAACTAGGCAGACTCCTCACGTGTTCCAAGTATGACAAATGTTCCAACCACCATCTGATTATGTGTAACTGAAACTGTTGAGTAAACGCCACAGCAAGTTATGTGATGATTTTCAGTGATAAGACGGAACTATAAAAAATAAAATAGGTATTGGTGAGCTGTGTTTGCCAAAGACAACTCCCATCTGTGGTTTGTGGAGTAAGAACACAGGAATGTCGACCCTTTTCGTCGAGATACTAGAGTCTACAATTGTTGTGAGACAGCCTGGCCATTATCTAACTTCTAATGTTTGTTATTTTTCTCTTCTCTACTCTGAAAATCTGAGAACACGACACTGATTCGACTTACCATATTAACTATTCTATTATCCTTGATAAATCCCATTTTGAATCTGGTGAATATTTCAGTACCATGGAAAACTTAGGGGCTCATCTGAAGGAAATGTTCACAATCCCAGAAATTGGTATGTATGTATGTATTGATAGTACTATTTATAACCAATGGATGGTCACATTGGTATATGCCATATACAAGCTAAGNTCCCAGAAATTGGTATGTATGTATGTATGTATGTATGTATGTATTGATAGTACTATTTATAACCAATGGATGGTCACATTGGTATATGCCATATACAAGCTAAGATACACGACCGAGAGGAGGGCAATGAAAACCAGGGAAATTGTGGGGTGAAATATACATTTAAAAAAATAATATATACAAGGAAATCATTAAAGCAGTAGAAAATAGGCCACAAAACTCCAAAAAAACGCCCCAGAACTGCGATTTCGCCTAAAATCAGTGCCGCTAAGCTTCCCATAGTGCAAGCAATAATGTGTGTGGTGGAGCAACGGTCTGGGAAAACAATACGAAGCAGTTAAATTGGTGTGGCCCTATAACCTATGTGCTCTCTATTGCTCGTGTTTCACGAAGTAGAGTTTTAGTTATAGTTTATTGCATCTAGTAGATCTGCTTAAAGTGCATTACTGTGTAGAGATATAGGACAAGTAAAGTTATAGATGATACATGGTTAATGCAGTGAAACATGGGAACAGAACATAGAATTACACGTGTCGGCACTCTCTCCCACTGTGTGATCACATATAGGTTATGTTAGGACTTCTTGAATTTAACATGATTAAGGTACCCAGAATAAATGTAATTTACATACATTATGTGTGTTTTACACTACAATTTCCCTGATCTTCGCAGCCATCCCCACTATCGAATTTGGTAGTATGTACCGCGAATATCGTGATACCCCTAGTAAATTCGTGCTCTGTGTGATAAGTAATAACGATATATACCATTATCAGATTTTTTTTTCGCAAAAGCCTTAATTCTGGATAGTAAAATTACTTGTTTATTATTTATTTTAAGTGTGGCAGTATACAAAAGTAAGGTGACAAAGCTTGTTCTTACATTTGTTCTCCTTTGCTGCATCATTGCCATGGTTGAGCACTGTTATGAATTCACACTTCAAACAAAACAACAGACACGTGGTCCAGTATCTCAAATCCTGTCGACAATTAATCACCACAGTATCTAAATTTACAAACTTTGAAATCACGTCTCTTTATTTACATAAATACAGGCATCGTTTCCCATAGAGTAGACCATAGACTAAACATGAGGTAGAACGTTTATTAATGTACTAATTTTTTCTTCTTTGGTCGTAAGGTGGCCAATGAGTATTCCACGGCCAAAACCAAAAATTGTAGGAGAAAGACAAATAAATGGTAATGGCGGTATTACGAACACTATTCTTCTCGGTAGAGGTCTATCAGCCATAGAGGAAAATAAAGGCTATGGAGCATGGGATAGCAAGGTAGAAGAGGGTTGGTCACCTAGGACAACTAACAGTACACCAAAGACCCAAAATCAGGTAATAACATCGTGCTCAAATAAAAACCAAGTTAGAAAGTCATAAACAACCCGAGGGTCATTAAAAAGTACTTCAGCACTCACACAAAAAATTAAAACGCTACCATCCTTCAACTGATATAGACTAGAGATGAAGTAGACTGCTTATACGATTCTGCACCTATGCCCAAATTTTACCTACCCAAATGATACACAACTTTCAAAGAGACAATATTACCAGGGATGTATGTGTTTGTTCATATCTTAATTTTTAAATGACAAGTGCATTTGTATAAATAAAATACTTTTACAAATACATCTGAAAGCATTTGTTTACAAATAAGTTTTTTTTTTAACCTAAAATCCAAACCAAGCTGTTATTGTTATATGTGTTCGCAGAAAAGCAGTTTAATGTTGGGACACAGATATTGTTTGTGCGCAGCCAGCAAAATCGGTCTACCATATCTTTAGTTTATGCTTGTTGGTAATCTGCGTATATACCCAACATTGACCAGCCCTCAAATGATCACAATTGTAAAAAAAAAACAATGATGAAAGTGTTTGTTTGTATCTTAAATCTTAAATGACGAGCACTATTACAAGAATAAAATTCTTTCACCAATTTGAATTTAATTGAACTGCTTTACCAATTGGTTAAATGAAGTATAAATATATATCAAAGAAATTGTTTACTAAACAGTACTCTAACCGCAAATCCAATTCACCCCGATTTTGCATGTCTTATTGAGCCGCATTCCACATGATACTGACAGCAGCTGAAATTACTGACAATGTTCCTTTACATACTGAATCTGCTGATCACAAACTAACAAATTGCATTGTGGCCTCTGAGTTGGTTGCTATACTTCCGGCTGAAGCTACTGACATGCTGGAGGTCGGGCAGTCTTAGTAAAAGCAGACGATGCAACATGGTGACGATTGATAACGCGCAAGTTGCATTGTTATTATCTGCAAAAGATGCATTGGAAAGTATATTTCCACGTTCTCCAATCTCATAATCAATTTATGAGTCTGAATCAGACGAAGATGAATAGGAGAAGATACGCATCCATGATGACAACATGTATAGGCCTACCATTTCTTCACCACGTCATGCAGACGCCATTATTCCTGCTGAAAACTCTGCTGATGAGTGTTCCATCTGGTTCCACTACTGAATGCTGATTTTTACTGACTGCATTCCTTTTGGTATGCTACTGGTCAGGTTGTCCGTACCAAGTGGAATGTGCTCTTGGCATAACAGTATGTTCAATGTTGGGACACTGAGATGGATTGTGCGCAACCAGCGAGATTGGACTATCTCATCTCTTTCTATGAGGTAGACCGACCTGGCTGCTGCGCACAACCATTCTGCTTGTCCAACATTGAACTCCTTTCTGCCAACACGCCTAACGAAAATAACATTTATTGTAAATGTAGTTATAACACTGACTAAAAACAAGTGGTTTGGGTTCTAACCAATTTTAATGTAGTTTAGAAAAATTAAAATTGATAAATTATTTTATTTACATAAAAATGTTTGCCTTTAGAAAATTTAGATATAAACCAACATCAGAATGACAGGCTGTTGTGGCCTCAGGAATGAGGAGAAAGTTGGGTAGATATACGGTACAAGGATTTAGAAATTGTTAGAGTATTTTTAAAGCGTGTCAGAGCAGAGACAACCCTAACTAGGATGTGGGCAGTTCAACCATATGGCTGCTCAATATCACCCCCCAACGAAGTGACATCGTAATTATGTAGTAATAATCCAGCTTTGCCTACCTGAATGACAGTGTAGACCCTCTCATACGATTGTTTCGTCGTCGGAAGGTTGCAGCGAAGTTATAAGTGCAACACCCACAATTATGTGGGCAAGAAGTGGCAGACAGTGGAATAAAAACATACAGTTTGTAGTGTACGGAATTTAATCACTGCTCAAATTCTCCTTGCAAACACTTATATAGTTGTAACGTCTGTGGTGCATTACCAACCGAAACTGAAATGAGGCACAAGGCCGATGAAAATTAGGGGGTCACAATCCTAGCACAGTTTGACCTGGCAGAGTTGGGAGAAGCCCAACCTCTTGGCTGCACTAAGGGGAGAATTAAGATCTGAACAATAGCTAGACTATGGAAAACTGAGAGATCGGCACAAGTATATTGAGGGCCCAGAGGTGCACTACATGCGTCTACACCCAGTTAGCATTTGGAAACAACTGAAATAAAAAGACAGAGACCACCCATACCCCAGCGAGTTGTGTGCAAAAAAAAGACTGACATTACCCCAAACTCACTGGTCTCCGTGACCGCTCGGTGTTCCACAGTACAACAGTAGCCCTGGCCGAGCACCGTGCCAACGACAAGAACATCGGGTGACGATGTCAGCAACAGTATTACGATGGTGTTTGGGAAAGCACCCGCTTCACCCAGCACTTTGATCCGACCACGCGGGTGACACAAGTACAGTATCTTGGTTTGGATCCCAACCAACCAGCATGTGTGCTCACACTCTGCACTGGCCATCAGGTTATACCACACGTGAAGGCGACACCAGGCTTCTTAGCACCCCTGGTCAGGAAGTGTAAAACAACTAATGCCATTCTGTTACAAAAAGTGTTTAAGAGTATTAGTGGTCCCCAAAAGCACAGCCTAATCATTCCCAGTTTACCCAAAGTGTAAACCACAAGCGAAACAAAAAAAACTTTTGTGGCATTCGTATACAACACACAAAGTTTGCATGCTTGTGTGATGTGTGTTATGTGTAACGTGAAGAGATTGTAAACACAGTGCATTAAAGATTATATGTTACGAAGCACTGTCAGTGTGTTTCTGATCTCGGTACAGGAACAGGTGAAGTGACAAATTAAGTGTATAGAATAACCTTTAAGTTTTAAGCATCATTGTATTGTGTATATGAATGTGTTATTTGATTAAATGTAAACTTTAAATTTTTTATGCAAACAGTAAAACTGATTCGCCAATAGTTTTTCCCGTGTCAGCCCCCAACAGTCTTAGTGCGTAGGGTCCACTTAACGACATCAGCACCGTCAACTGTTTTATAGAGTAGAAAAACATCAATAAATAACTGCCCCCAAGTCAGTATTTTGATTTACAAGCCTTGCCTCTTAAAGACAATTTTGGAACTGGTCTCACCAACCAGCCGTTCTAAAGGATTTTAAAAGTTTTCAGTGTAACGTCCTTTTACCAGTATTTAATTGGTTTGTGGAGTGGTCTCACAACTCCGCATTTAGCTAACTTGATACCAGCATAATATCTGTCTACCTTACAACGGGTATCCAAGGTGGTACTGAGCCGACCGAGACTGCCCACGGCTAGCAGCCTATCGAACCACAATTAATAACTCTTCAATTGAGACATGGAGGATCGGAAGAACAGCTTAGTCACCTGGGTGACTCGGCCACGACCCACAATAGCAGAGCTGTCAGTAAGAAATCTGCTAGACATCTCTGGCGAGGGTTTCCCACCAGAATTCTGTACGAAGAACTCTGCAGCGTGATGTCACTACCTTTATCTACACCCGAACTCACATCAAAGGTCTACCTCATCTTCTTAATGTATGCATGTAGGTACGATGAAGTTTATCCTTGTAACTCCGAGAATCGAACACAGACAGAGTAAAAGTTTAAAAGTATTTTTGGANTAGGTACGATGAAGTTTATCCTTGTAACTCCGAGAATCGAACACAGACAGAGTAAAAGTTTAAAAGTATTTTTGGACATTGTTTTAAGAATGAAATTAATAGCTACATATGTTCATGTGCAACATTTTGCAATACAATTCATAAAATAGAGAGTTGAAAAGTTAAGTAATTAGAAATTCGTAAAAGTAATGACGAGGAAAGTTCAAAGTAGATTACAATGCATTTTCAAAATTAAAATTTCATAACTGAGTTCAGTACTAGCAATTGTAAAGTTCGAATATAAATAAATATGCATGCATAATTCCAGAACGAATTATCAAGTAAAGTTAAAAAAAAGTGTACTTCATTACATAAATATAGTTCCATAATTGACATTGCTGCAGAGTTCAGCACAGCAACGGACGTTCCACACATTTCAGCTGTGAGATATATGACGTAAATGGCTTGGAACGTTGTGTTGTACCCGCGACAAGTCAAAGCTCTTGTACTTCGTGACCCGCAGACTACGAGAGGAACGACCATAGACTAAAGATGAGGTAGACTGCTTAATCGTCTTCTGTGCATGTACCCAACATTGACCCACTCCAATCATACACAACTGTGAAAGTTACATGGTTAACTGTGATGAACATGTTTGTTTATAATTGAATTTTTAAATGCCAANATCATACACAACTGTGAAAGTTACATGGTTAACTGTGATGAACATGTTTGTTTATAATTGAATTTTTAAATGCCAAGCACTTTTATATTAATGAAATACTTTTACCAATTTGAATTTTGTCAAACTGCATTACAAATTGGTTGGAGGAAGTGTAAATACATCTCTAAGCACTTGTTTACTAATCAGTTTTCTAACCTAAAATCAAAACCATTCTGTTTTCGCAGGAAGTGTGGCAGAAAAGCAGTTCAATGTTGGGACACAGAGATTGGTTGCGCGCAGCCATCAAAATCGGTCTACCTCATCTTAATGGCGTTTCCCAATTGACTGTCAGAAACGAGTGTATTTATGCACTTACAACTGGAATACGCCACAATAAAAGAGCATAAAATTTGCTACATCATATGATATTCAGGAGAAATGCTTGAACTTAGATGTTGATGAGATGATTTAAATGTTGATTAACGAAATTCCTGGGATAGAGATCCTTCCATTTCTCTTTTTTAACTTGCCAGCGAATGTATGCACGAGTCAATGGTTGAAATGAACCTCATCGCCGCTGTAATTACAAAAGATATCGTCAATATACCAACAGTATTTTTGTTTCATATTAAGTATTGCGTATTATTCAGCTGCCGAAATATTAGATATTGTAGTGTTTCAAACATTGCAATAATTTTCTTGTTCTTTACAAATACACAGGTCATCACCATATTGTTCTGATTTTGCCGAACATGTTTCTTAGATGGTGCGACAAAAACTGTACTCAGTGCGCACTTTTTAATTGCCGCTCGTAATTTGAATATGTAAAATTGATGGCATTCACAAAGGCTTCCGGTCATTGGAATACGCGGCACTCTCTCGGTGTGCACTGAGTGAAGCTCTGTGCAGTAATTGGAATACCCCAATAGTCTATGGGGTGCGATGCACAGATTCAGTGACTTCGGATGTACCTGTTATTGCTCGTCACATTGATAATCCGATAACTGTTTCAATGTCGCCGTGACAGGGAATATTCCCCGTCACTAGTTTGTGACATTAGGAACGCAGCCTGTATGGTGGCGTATCGAATGCAGCTGCTTGCGAAATTTGTCGTCTGGGCACAGCAGACGACATTTGTGTGAAATTACGAACATTTTTCGAAAATGGCTGTTGAATTTGGAACTGGGAAAACTGTGTTGATCCTGGCGATAGTCGTTGGATGTTTTGCAATATTATGGCCCAAATTGTTTTATCCAGTGCTACTAGCTTCACTCAGCCAGAAACCTTCATTAGATAGTTCTCAAGGTATGTGAGACGGCGCCCGCATAATAATATAACAACAATAATGATATACTTGCTATTAGGCGGCTGCCCGGTGGCAAGTTCTTCCTCCCCTCCACCTCATTCCCTTGCCAAGGGCTTTCCTAAACTTCCTAACACCTTTTACTGTCACTACCTCATCGTTCTCACAAGCATAGATTCCTACCCTGCTCTGTTCTCCTCTACCTCTGTACCTTAACACTATTGTTACCTCTCCCTTTGTACACTTCCCTGGACAACCAGCAATCCAACTTCCTCCATCCTCTCTCCCTTCACTATCTTGTATAACCTGTCCAGCCTTTCCACTTTCCCTGTTATTCAATGAACTCCAGACAGTTTTCTTTCATTTTCATAACTAATTCTATTATTTGGATGATCTTTTTTGCTGGAGAATGTCAATACCAGTAGTTTGACGGGGAGTAGTTCCCAGTCGCAGAGAAGTTTTCAATTACTTGAAAAATATAACCGAAAGTCTAACGATTTAATGACTATAATTTCATTTGCTAGTTGGAAAATTTTTAGAGGACTATAAGAATTATATTTTTTTAACGTAATATTGTGGATTGGGAATCCTTTTTTTAATTGGCAAAGTTGAACAGTTTTCAGTTCTGAAAACACATGCCAGATGGTTAATGAAGTGGCCGGGATTGGGCGTGCATTGCTCAGTGTTGCGTATGACACCAGCCAGTTGGATGCACTCCGCGTGAAGTGACGTATCACAGTAACAATATGGTTAACGAAGTGGCCGGGACTGGGCGTGTATTGGTGGTGTAGTGGCTAGACTTCTCGCCTCCCACCCAGGCATGGGCTCTCGACCTCGATGTTGACTGCCGCCCAAATTTCTTTTCAATTACGTGTTACTTCCGCCCCAGGTAATTATCTAGTTTAGGGGCTTTTCTGTAAAAAAAAAAAACACCGAAAAGTGGTATATTTCGACTTTACTAATAACGTAGAACACGAATATACTAGGGGCATTAACGTACAACGAATTTCCTAACATGTACCCACCTAACCTAACAGAACCTAACTCCACGATGGGTGAATCACTATTTTACGTTTTTAAACTAACCTAGGATTGTACGGCTCTAAACTAACCTAGGATTGTAAGGTTGTACAGTAATATAAGATTATACAATATTAAAAAAATCTCCGATCAACACCCTACAATCACAGACTACATGGGAACCCTATAATCCTACGTTATTTTAAATAACTACAATCCTAGGTTAGTTAAAATCGCTACAATCCTAGGTTAGTTTAAAAATGTAAAATAGTGATTCACCCATCGTGGGGTTAGGTTCTGTTCGGTTAGGTGGGCACATATTATACAATTAGTCATACGTTAACGACGCTACTATAGTCGTGTTCTGCGTTACCTACGAATACTCCAAGGTTAGTATAGAAAGAATGTGAAATTGTGCTGTATAAACGTCCGGAAAAAGCCTTGTTTGACTTACGTAATATAACTACATTTGCACGTTAAGCTACCGGATAGGATTTGTGGGTTTCACACTAAACTACGAATTTAGGATTTTAGGGATTTAAAGGAACGTAAAACCCACACAAATAATATAAATGCACTCACCAATGTAGGCGGGTTGTACATACTCTTGTCAATGGCCCATTCAACGTCAGATCACTAGATGAAATCACAGTTTTCACGAAGCACCACATACGCGAATATAACGCACTGAAACACTCATTTACAGCCGAATATATATACAGAAGCACTCGTTAATAGGCTAATATAACGCAGAAACGTAGTCTTGCTTGCTTTTTTTCCGTCTTAAATCACGAACGAAGCACCATCGAACTGACCACGACCGCTGCCTGCATGCATACTAACGTATGACCCGTGATGATTTATGCGCCCGGTAGATTGCGTGAATATGCAATGCGCAGCCATTATTAATGGCGGCAGACGTTAATAGGCGTAAACATCAACTTTCGCGATTTCTTTAAATATGTTCTACTTATTTTAACATTACGCCGTCTTGAATATCAACAAGGTAAGCTATGCAGAACCCGTTAATGCAACTTGTGTGGGCATAAAACGTTTCGTTCAAAACGTAAACAAACTGTCAGAAACAGTCACCTCACAAACTTGTTCAATTTTTAAAAATATGTTGTACTTATTTTAAAGCTATGCCCCCAATATATTCGTGTTCTACGTTATTAGTAGAGTCGAAATATACCACTTTCTGGAGTTTTTTTTATTATTTTCAGAAAAGCCCCTAAACTAGATATTTGCCATTGCAAAAAATGAATCGCTCAGAAAGTGCCATGTTATAGTAAATCTTTGAGGGTGTTTTATTTTAAATGTCTTATAGCTGCACAGAAATATTCTTAGTTATTACCGTCCCACCTGTTACTTCTATAACATATCAACAGAGCAGTACTCAAAATACACACCATGAATCATCTTCTTTATCTACATTAACAGGCAAAATATTACGATACACTTTCCTAGGATAATACCTAGAAACACTGTATTGCCTTCGGAGCATTATGTGATGCGTCTTCTTTAATGACACGGAGCGAAGTGAATTAAAATACCATTGTGATGAACTTATATAACAAACTAATAGATTAAAACAAAACTATTATTTCAACAATTTAAATACTACGCTAAAACGAAAAAATCTCTTAGTTAGATATAGTTGTTTCAGTGCCAGCGTCATGACAGGGACACCGAAGCTTGGTAAGGAAATGACAAACCTCATGCATTTGCATTCTGCTTCGGCGGCGGCCATAAGTCCGTAACTTTGAAAATCTAACATCTGGTCGAGCCGGTTCTAAAAATAGACACGGAGACAAAATCCCATAAGAAATACATTGTGCCCATAGCTGGCGGGTGATGCCTATAATATTAGAGCGCCGCGCATCTGGCATCCATTGCGCTTCAACAAAGACTGGCCTAAGACATGTAGGCGTCCCGACGCCTCTGTGTTTGCAGTGCTTCTGCACTGTCCCACAAGACATGGTAGCAAAATATGAGTTAGGCATACGTCATTGTCAATACGCTGATAAGACCAGCCCTACGAGCAACCACGCCGCGAACAACTGTGATATAATGGTCAGCTCCAGAACATCGCACAGTGCCAGTCAGATCCAGGCAGAATACGAACAGAAACTTTCTAATTACCCATCAAATAACATTGTACGTGCAAGTCTAGTGTGTGCAGGACAGGGTGTATCCACATTAAAGCGCAGTTTGTGCACCTGAAAATGTCATGCAGTGTGCCTGTTCCCGGTCGAACTCGCTATCATCAGTGGGAGAGACTTTACACACCATCAATGTTCCACCCTCTCAAACCACATGACAATTCTACTGTTTACAAAGACTTGACTGGTCCAGACTGTCAACTCCTACAGCGTCACAGACCAAGGTGAAAGTACAGACGTGCTAAAGTGCAGAGTGTGTGCGGTGCATGTACATGGGTAATGCTTGTAGCCTGGCGAGAGACTGGCAACACAAGATGGCCAGTTCACGAGCAGGCAATGCACAGCAGCGGCAGACACAACACCGCACCTGTCGCACGCAGCCGACACACGTGTGACGGATGTAAACAAAGCCACGCAGCATGCCAACTGGCCTTGACCCCAGCACCTCTTCCTCTCCTACCATCTACCCCCTACGTACCGTCACTCGCCATCTACTTTCCCAAGCCTGCCTTTTCGCTACAGCTGATCCCAGTACTACCAACCCACACACACAAAATTCTCCCAACAAAACCTGTTACACTATATCCTACAAACACCATTGCCCAGCCAGCTGCGAGCACCTAGCCACAAAGCAGAGGAAGGCAACCCCCAACTACTGCAGCCACCCCAACTCTTGTGCCAGGGCCAACCAGTGCTACTACCCCCTCGTGATTCCAGTCACTAGCCTGNCTACTGCAGCCACCCCAACTCTTGTGCCAGGGCCAACCAGTGCTACTACCCCCTCGTGATTCCAGTCACTAGCCTGTCCACAGGGGACCTGTCAGCGTTTTTGGAGTATTGTACATACCGCCTCCGGCAATATGGGGTATGCGGGGAGGAGTGGTCCACCTGTGTTGGAGTGCAACAATCCGGAGAAGCACGTTCTTGGTGGCAATCTATAAACCATTACGGCCCACAGTGGGAGGAGTTTCTCCATGCTTTCCAGTGCTGCTTTGGAGGAGCATTTGCATCGCTGCAAGTGCAAAGTAAATTGACCTTGGAAGAGTAAGAGCCTACCGAAAAACTGACAACCTTCATCACCAGAAAAATTCATCTCATCAGGCACTTCCACCCATACCTGGCTGAACGTGAAGTAGTAGTAGCAGCTGAACCCATACGTCCGGAGTACCGTGCCGCATCGGTTGGCTGGACGAACTTATGCACTCCACTATCTTTCTGGAGTGAAATCCATGCCAACCGCACCACGAACGGACTCAGTTGTCGCACGATGGAACCGCGGTCAACATCATGACAGTGCCAGCGAACAGCGCAAATCACAAAGCCTACTGGCTGTCGTGCGTGGGTAGGGCCATATCAAATCTAGTGAGACGGTTTCGAAAGGCTCGCTTGGAGCCCGTGGCTGTTGTTGTGTTACGCAGTCAGCACGGCAGATTTTAAATTTGTTGGAGGGCACGCACTTGCGCACGTATCGACGGACGTGACGAGGGACCCCTGGCCAGTGAAAGTGGGCCCTGTAAGCTCCTTGTTGTCTGCAGTACTCCTGGGTGGCCGGCATGTGCTTGATGCACNCGCCACTATCTTTCTGGAGTGAAATCCATGCCAACCGCACCACGAACGGACTCAGTTGTCGCACGATGGAACCGCGGGCAACATCATGACAGTGCCAGCAAACAGCGCAAATCACAAAACCTACTGGCTGTCGTGCGTGGGTAGGGCCATATCAGATCTAGTGAGACGGTTTCGAAAGGCTCGCTTGGAGCCCGTGGCTGTTGTTGTGTTACGCAGTTAGCACTGCAGATTTTTAATTTGTTGGAGGGCACGCACTTGTGCACGTATCGACGGACGTGACGAGGGACCCCTGGCCAGTGAAAGTGGGCCCTGTAAGCTCCTTGTTGTCTGCAGTACTCATGGGTGGCCGGCATGTGCTTGATGCACAAGTAGCTGCATGTATTTTGGCACGCATAGGAGCTTCTGGTCAGCGGGTCTGGTCACTTGCCACCATTCTCAGTTATTCGTGAGTTCGGTCTACCAGTACTGTGTTTCTGGGCACTGTTGGTGGGCTGTTTCTACCTGCGCTCATAGCTCGTCCAGTCTGGGTTTGATACCTGTTGGTACCTCAATTGTGTTGCAGCTCGCTGCGCCCTTGCCGGGTGTTCTGTGTCTGGTTTACTCTAAATACTGCTGGCAGTAGCATAATGGGATTGAGAGCAAAACAAAAGTGCAGCCATCTTGGAAGTGTATTCTTCGCATGTTTGCATGCATGGTGGAGTAGTTGTAAGATCTGATTGAAGTAAATTCTAAGCAACAAGGGTAATGATGTCCAAGAAAAAGCAAATGCAAAATATTTAGACAGAGAAGGATACACCTACAGTATTCTTTTAAGGGTGATATTGGTTAAACAGACATTAAAATAATTTTGCAGGTATTGTAAGAAAAAATATATGAAGGGAGATATTTCCAATTTTGTAAGAGTAGAAATAATAGATGTTGGCTTCAAATGAACTGCGTAGCAAAAACTATATAAAAACTATTGTCTGCAATTGTTANTGCAAAATATTTAGACAGAGAAGGATACACCTACAGTATTCTTTTAAGGGTGATATTGGTTAAACAGACATTAAAATTATTGCAGGTATTGTAAAAAAAAATATATATGAAGGGAGATATTTCCAATTTTGTAAGAATAGAAATAATAGATGTTGGCTTCAAATGAACTGCGTAGCAAAAACTATTGTCTGCAATTGTTAAGAATCTGGAACCTAATTGATACACGTACTTTGGCATAGTACATTGCACCAAGACACTATACAAAGTTTACCCTCAGACGTCGTGGGATGTAAACACTTGGAAAAAAAATTACACTGAATGACAAAGTTACTCTTGAACATCTTGGTACATAAACAAAATTTTTGGAAGTGGCTGTAAATGACAAATCCTAACGTTGTAGGATATAAACAGATTCATTGAAATCAAGGTTCACAGTTACTCTGGGATGCCTTCCGTAAATGTCCCTTATTCACCACACTTGACGTACTTACAAAATTTGCACTTTCCTTGATGGAAAGATGTCGCACAAGTTGGGAAAGCCATTTGACGTGAGGGGCTTCCACGGATGAGTTGATGGTCCCCACCTTACCTTGAATTTGGATTAAGGTGGTCGTATGTTAATATTGCCTGGCGCCATAACTCGGAGCAGGAGTTGTTTGGTCGACGGTCCGTGGGTCCCTGGAGTCCTCGGATGCTGGTAGATGTAGATGGAGCAGGTAATCCAGAATGCCTACCCGACTCTAGACAGTTATGTTGGTGAGATTATCAGTCATCTCATATGCTTTCACTCTTACCATAGTTGTGCTGCAAGTGGCTGCACCACCCTAAGAACCCAGGGGTTTGTACGATAAAGAAAACGCAAGCATGATCTATAGACTTTTTCTTTTTCTTTGAATACATATGTACCCTTACAGTAACGCACAAAACTTGAGCGGACTCTGGACTAGGTCTGCTGATAAGCATTACTGAATTACATGGCTTGAGGCATGAACAGAAAGAAGTATACGCGTAGCATGTTACGCCCTGTATCACGTCACAGGGGACAGCTGTTCCACTGGTCCGTGCAGAGTAAAACTCCAGTGCTGCCGGCCGGTCCGAGTGCCGAGTCCTGATCGACTCGGTGGTGGCGGCTTCCACAAGGAGTTGCCGAAGCCAGCGCCAAAAATACGTGAAAGTTGCAGCAAGCCCACTTATGATTAAACAAATTACCACAGAATATTGCTACCCTACAGAGATACACGTTGGTGACATACCTGACCCTAATTAAGTGTTAATCATGTTTGGTTTTGCGACGTCATCGGGTATGCTACCGCACTAAAGAATTTAATTAATAAATATTAGGCCAGTGTAGGCAGTCTGCCGTGAAGGAGGACATAGTTACACTTATGACATTTAATTGAAACAATTACAAAATTAATAAAAATGCTAAATTCGAATTGGCTACCGCAGTTTTTTAGAATCTCTCTGGTGGGCTAGTTCAAGTGTTACATTTTCAAGGGGTGGGTGAGTCCACCCTCTCAAAAGGGGTGTGGGTAGCCATGCTCAATTCATAAAATAATAAAGAAAAAGCACAGATATGACTTGATATGGGATTTGAAGCACTTTTAAGTTGCACTAGATTTTATTTGGTACACTTTCCACTTGCTTGGGTTGTCGTGGCACTTGTTCCTAGGCCAGTAGGCCAGGCGACGTGACGTCGTCGTGGAAGACGCCGGGCGTCGCTGCGCAAGCTGTCCTGGCGTTCCCTCCAATGGATGGTGCATCTGACAGCTATGGCATTCGGGGGGACACTGTGTTGGACCGCTTGTTATTAGCCCCCAAGAGTTACCTCTCGAGGTTAATAAAGAAAGATGGTCACTTGTGTCGCGTAGTCCATGACGGTGAGGTGGGTGTGTTCTGTTCTCGACAGCACTTCCTGCCGCACTCGTGGCCAAGTGTTCGCCTCGGCCCGGTGTCGGCCAGGTGGTGTACTTGACTGCGGAGGTACAAGTGGTCGCGAGAGCTCTCATGGACATGAGGTTCACATCAAGGTTTTGACTGACGTGTTCCTTAAAGTAATTGTTCTTATGACTTTCTTAGTGAAAGGAAGACGCCAACACATTTGAAACACGGCAGGGAAGGTTTTTGTTGTGTCTGTGTTGAAAGGAAAATTTCATTGACAAAGTCAGAAGTGTAGAGGCATTTTGGTATTTAGTTCCTGTTCTGCAGTGGTATTGTTTAAAAATTTTCTGGACAAACTTTTGTGACTGCACGACCATCGTGTACAATCTGCTAATAATTTTTACAAGTATTTTTTTCCGTGTTAGCAGTGGTGTAAAAACAAATTATATGGATAATAGGAAATTTTCTTGACAACCATTTGTGCACAATGCCACAGAAACTGCTGTTCACGTGGTGTTCACTTTGCTGGCCACACAATTATTATTAATTGCACTATCACCCAGAATCAGTTACATAATTATTAAAAATTGAAGTAAATGTTATAATTACAAAAATTGAAGAAAAAATTAAAAATATTAATTAATTAAATTAAAAATGTCTATGAACTCATTGTTAATCATTAGTGTTTAAATTGATTGCTAATAATAGTCACTAATTGGTGAATTTATGACATTTTTGTTACAGAAATGCATACACTGCTATTTAATAGACAGAACAAATTTTGCCAGTTTTCGCCACTTGGAAATTATTTAAATTTGAGCTCAATTCATAAAGCATTTATTTCAAGTACACAATTGAGAAAAGGGTAGTTATTATCAGGGAGTTATGAACTGGCATGTATGTAGTCAATCTGTAACCTTTAAGTATTACGTTGCAAACTGCAGCACCAACTCTGGTTGGATATCAGTTAGGATGACAAAGTGTTTAGGGAGTGGTGGCCTGCTGTTGCAGTTTGCTGCGATGTAATATTTGAGACAGACGTGAACGCCATAAAGATAGTGGTGGAGATGTGCGGCAACATACTCCACCAGTACGACGACGTGGACCCGCGACTGACGAAGGCGTTCGAGGAGGGGCGGCTGTCGAAGGACGTGGTGCAGACGTGTCGCAACGAGGTGCTGAGCAAGTGCGGGGTGGACATCACGGCCTTCCTCGAGGAGAGAGTCCGCCTGGGGCACACCTACAAGCAGATCCTAGACGAGATCCGCTCCTTCAACAGCTCCGTCTGCCTCAAGAACAACTTTGGGGTGGCGCTGGGGCAGCTGGGTGCCCCGCGCCACATGACCATGAGAGTGCCCAAACTCCCCAGTAAGACTGCGTAGCTTTACTGACGTGTGACCAGGCCTTGTGCAGCCCTGACCACTGTGTGTGTGACCACTAACCAGTCTTCATGTGGCAACCAACCGTGCCACACTTACTGCACTAACAACTAAGCATCGACGAGTAATTGGCATTCATGTGAAGCACTAACATCAGACCATTAACCACGGATTAGTTACTAACTGCAGGATACTAACCACTAAACTGCAATAGTTTGGAACTAATTGGAGCATTAACTGGTCTTCATGAGTGAGACTTATTAATGAGCTTAGACTTTATACTGGCTTTCTTGTATGAAACTGACAGTTGTCTCTATGTGTGTAGCAGGGGGCATGATGAAATGGCNTGGAACTAATTGGAGCATTAACTGGTCTTCATGAGTGAGACTTATTAATGAGCTTAGACTTTATACTGGCTTTCTTGCATGTAATTGACAGTTGTCTCCATGTGTGTAGCAGGGGGNTGAGACTTATTAATGAGCTTAGACTTTATACTGGCTTTCTTGTATGAAACTGACAGTTGTCTCTATGTGTGTAGCAGGGGGCATGATGAAATGGCCATTTCCTGGAATTGTATCTGTTGTATTTCTTAATGTTATTTTTCTTCCGTGTGTTTTGAAATAGTGTAGTTACTCTGATGTTGTGTTTGTGAGGTCATCTTTTGTTATAACTGTATTAGCAAAACTTTATTGCTGGCTGTCGAGTAAGTACTGCGTGGGTATTCATTTTGAGAACACTAATGTTTTTCACTTTTTAAATTGTACCTATTTTGGAATTATTCATTACAACCTGGTTTTTTTTTTTTTTTTTTTGGTTGCGTACCACATTTTCAAAGTGGGATGTGTGGAAAAGAGTTCACGGTGTTGTTGACGACCGGAGCGAACATTTAACTAACCTTGCAAGTCGCCTCCCTCCGTATAGCTACTCTGCGTTTTGAGTACTTTCGAAATCAACCTTCTAAAAGTGAAAACTGTAAATTCTGTATATAATGAGGTTGATGTTGTTTAATGAAGGTTTTCCAGAGAAATGTAGTTTCTTGTCTCCACATGTCAGTGGAATGTGTTGCCATGTGGCGTGTTTAGGAAGGATTAGGTGGCGCAGGGCCCACAGCAAGTCACTCAAAGTTACTACAAATTGCTTTCTTTAAGCTAAGGCACTAAGGTCCTTTTTTCTGCAGTTTTGTCACTAGAAGTTATTAAATTTTACTAATTCTTACACACAACTGTTGAGGCACAGCTAACAAGTTAATGCACTGTACATAACATACTTTGGAATACTGTCAGTCTTCAGAAGACAGCATTGTAAGCAATTCTGCCGCGTGTCTGGAATACCTGTTTTATAATGACTTCATCCCTCATTCTCAACATTATTTGTGGCCATCCTTTTCACTTTTTTTTTTTTTNAATACCTGTTTTATAATGACTTCATCCCTCATTCTCAACATTATTTGTGGCCATCCTTTTCACTTTTTTTTTTTTTTTTCAAATGCCCTGCAATCACAGAATTAACACATCATTGTCGTTTCATTGGGGACATCTGCAAGTCACGTTTTGTCTATTTTCGTGGACTAGTCTCTCTCACCCAAGGAAAAGGCGATAGTTTCAAGATTGACACTTACTTCGCATACTTTGTATGATACGTATATCTAAATTTAGAATGCCTCNAATACCTGTTTTATAATGACTTCATCCCTCATTCTCAACATTATTTGTGGCCATCCTTTTCACTTTTTTTTTTTTTCAAATGCCCTGCAATCACAGAATTAACACATCATTGTCGTTTCATTGGGGACATCTGCAAGTCACGTTTTGTCTATTTTCGTGGACTAGTCTCTCTCACCCAAGGAAAGGCGATAGTTTCAAGATTGACACTTACTTCGCATACTTTGTATGATACGTATATCTAAATTTAGAATGCCTCTCTAACACTGTTCAAACTATTTAAGGGGAATGGTGCAGTTACCAACTTTTCACTACAACAAGTTTTTGGAGTGTATATCAAAACTTCCCTCTAGTATATATATGATAGAAAATAAGTCACTAAATGAGTTACTTTTTTATGATCTGTGGTTATTAAATCTATTTTTTTAAATGTGTGCACTGACCCTTGGGCATGTTGCGGTGGCAATTCGTAGACCTGTATGCACGCTGCCTCCGTATGTGCTGGATTGCGGGACACAGCAGGAACCACGTTGTGTTTATCTTGCCAGCAGTGCTGCTGTAGTAAGGTGGTGTCCGCTTGCAGGTCACTTCCGTCAGGAGCGGCCACCGCACATCCGGCCAGAGATGATGCACCCGGCACTGAGGGAGCGTGGCCGGGCCATCCCGCAGGGACACATCGTGCCCCGCGTCGCAGAGAAGGAGGGCAAGGTAGTGGCTTTACCGTGTGCAGTAGGGTGATAGTCCTGTGTCCTTACGTGTGTGTGTGGCTAGAGCACGTGCCTTTCGCCAAGGCCAGCCGGGTTCGATTCCCGGTGGGCCATTTATGGATTTTCGCACATGATAATCGTGCCAGATGATTCCACGGGTTGGTGGTTTTTCTCAGTGATGCCCTGTTTCCCCCACCCTTGCATTTTGGTGCTGCTCCATCTTCATCTTGCTTCACCCTTATCAGTTTTCAAGACCCCAATGTTAAGAGCTGCCGAACCACTCCTCTTCTTATGTGTGTGAATATATTTCAGTGAAGCCCTTTCTTCACGCTACCAAGAAGAAATTTTGTAAAATGTGAAAATTTTAAGAAGAGGAAAATTTTTTAGTTTCAGTATTACAAAGGGGACAAAGAAAATAGATGTTATGTGTTTGTCAAGTGTTTGCTTATTGTACAATTTTAACCCTCTCTTGCCTTCTGTGATGATTAACTAACATGTCAATGCTGTCATTATTCATGTTTTCTTGCAAAGAAAACATTCATCTGATTCTGTATATGATTTTTACTACCCAGTGGGACTGCAGAACCACACAGCTATTTTTAATAAATTTAAATTTGTTTGTGTTTGCAATTTAGTCTTAAGCTACGCATGAACATGTTTTTTTTTTTTTTAATATTTGATGCTTTATTTGGGTGGTATAGGATTAAGTATGTTTAAAACAAGAGACTGTTCAATTTTTGTCTTTTGAAGTACGTCGTAAACCGTTTCAGTATTTCACTCCNTGAAGTACGTCGTAAACCGTTTCAGTATTTCACTCCAGGGACGGGTTTGGGTAGACTCAGTGTGTTCCATAAACGTGTCGGCCCACCGCACGCCTAGTAGGTAACTACGCCCAGTGTGTGATATGCTTGGCGAGTTCACTTACCCACCAGTTTGTTGCACCTAGGTATCTTCCTGTTGGCCATACACTCGTCACTGTTTATAAGTACGGATTCAGCATTCTCAAGTGTAAAACATTATTATGAATATTCCTGGCTGTTAGGGGCCAACTTGGAGGAGGATGCAGTAATTCCCAGGTTGCCTAGAATGTGCAAGAGACAAGGTGTGTCGAGGGTGGAACAGCAACTGAATGAAGAGAAGGGTGGAAACAAAGAGCACCTCGAGGTAACCCTACACCACTGCAATGTCCATGGCACAGCACTCGTGTGAGAATCTCTACGTGGAAACTTTCTCGCTTTTCTAATGCCTTGTAAGAAATTGGACTTGACATAAGGCACTGAGCCAACTGTGATTCATTCTGATTGTACTATTTCAGTTTATTTGAAATATTATGTAATAATATAAATATAACATTACATCCATTTCATTCAGTAGAGAGAAAAATTGGAGGTAATGGGACACATCAACAATCAGTTAAATTTTATAGCATATGGTTAAGTTTTTTCAAAATAGGAAGACATATTGCCAGAGACGTGCAAGATCTGAGTTACTTTCTGGCAGCGCGCTAGAATTCGCAGTCAAGTCAGTGCTGTGCGATTATTGGCTTCTGCAACGGTGAGGACCTATTTTCTCTTCTGACTTAGTTGGACGTGATTGGCCAATCTCTCGCTAGATGTTTCCTGTTGGTTCACATCTGTACAGGGCACGATCAAACAAACTGTAGTCCAGTGATAAACACAATACAAAAGCACAGGTGTTTGAAGTCTATTCTGTCTTCAAATAATAATGCAAAAATTGCAGGTCTGCACATATTGCTGTAATATTGTGTAGGCTCAAGTAGTGTTGTTAGGATTGTCAGTAACATTGGCGCAAGCAAGAAGAAGCTATAAACTTGTCTCATCTGATGTGACGAGCACCTACGTTCAGCAGCGGTACAATTAGTGAAAGTTGGTAATTTGTTTGCATGATTGTGCACTCCACTTGTTCCCCATAATGATGTGTGAGCTGGTAACTCTTGCAGTGGCTATTAAGCAGAATAAATGTGTTAGAATTTGTGTAAATAATACGCAAACTCTAATGATCAGATGAGGCTCAACATTTTATTAACTCTTTGATTGTGACTGTTCTTCTGCCAAGCCCATTTCCTGCTGAATTCAAATTGTGATATGATCTCTATTGTCTACTAAGAGATCCTACCACAATTCAAAGACAGTTACACCACACAATCGCCATTCAACTACAGAAACATTTCCTGCTGCAGCTAAGGCACGTCAAAAAGCAGCTGACGACACAAGAATTAGTTGTTGAGGCAGGTCAAGGGAAATCCTGGTAGGACTTGATATCTGGACGTTTGCCTTGCGACATTGTCGTTGGGTATCGGAATGTATCTTTAAGTAGAAAGGTTTCATTGACGGAGAGGCGACCTGAATGGAGGCAGGATGCAGGAAGACGTTGTTTATGCGCGGTGCGCAGCGACGGCGTATGGTGGCCGGGCCGATGCCGCCTGGGGACGTTGCGGGAGCGGCCTGGTTGGCAGGCAGCCAGCAGCGGNCGACGGCGTATGGTGGCCGGGCCGATGCCGCCCGGGGACGTTGCGGGAGCGGCCTGGTTGGCAGGCAGCCAGCGGCGGGCTATTATTGGCGTGACTTTGGCGACACTCCTGGCCGCCAGCCACGCGGCACTACCGACGGCAACAACTCTGCCCTTGTGTTAGTTCCTCCCCTCCCCTCTTCTTGAAGCCCCACCTGCTCGGACGTCACCCGCCGTCCAGTGACGTGTGGAGGGAGGGTGCCCGGGGGTGCTTCCACCAACTTCAGAGTGGGGAAGACAGATTGTCAAGGGTGTTGGCCACAAATACATTTGTTATTTTAATATTGTATCACATACTATTCAACTTTTAAGACATTATCAGTAAATGCTCTATCCCAGCTAAAANTTTGTTATTTTAATATTGTATCACATACTATTCAACTTTTAAGACATTATCAGTAAATGCTCTATCCCAGCTAAAAAATTTTTTTTCAGGTAACAGTTTTTGTATTAATTCATGTCAAAATCACAATTTTACTGTTTTAGAAACGTACAAATAATGAAAACCAACATATACAGAAATGAGATAATTCACTCTGAAAGAAAATGCAAATAGCTACTTCAAGACATNGAATAATGAAAACCAACATATACAGAAATGAGATAATTCACTCTGAAAGAAAATGCAAATAGCTACTTCAAGACATCTATAAAATCATACAAGGAAATGTTTTTGCAATTTCGAAAATTTTTTGAAGATAAGGAAGTTCTTGTATATTTTTGATTTGTTGCTGCCCTTTAATTTTGTGAAATAACATTAGCTAAGCATACCTTTAAATTAATTAAAACAATACCTTTGCACTTGCAGAATTTTCTGCAAATAATTTTGTTTGTTATATTTGTACATTACAAAACCAGTAAAATTTCGACTTTGACATGTCATTTTGCAAAAAACATGGTATCTAAAAAAAATTTTATCTGAGGAAAAAGTATTTGCAGATAATATCTAAAAGTTGAGCAATAAGAGGTACAAGTATAAAATAAGAAATTGCTTTGTGGCCAGGACCCTTAACTACGCACAGTAATAGTTTCAGCGCACGACTAATGCATTCCCAGGACTTGCCGCAGTCAGGTGGCTGGGTTACAGATCTATGGCATTGGCCTTTCCTCACGACAGCAAGTAATTATAATGAATTAAACTATACATTGGAGTTCATTTTATTGGTTNTACACCCCCCAGTGTTTGACACTTTCTCATGTTTTGCAAATACTTTTATTGGTTCTATGTAATGCTCATACACCATAAATATCCCTCGTTTTACTCTTTCTTGTTTTTTGCAACATTTTCACCTGGTACGGGGAAACTCAGAAAAAAAGTTTTCAGTTTTCACTATAGTTAAAGATGATGTTTTGTGGTGAATAGCTATATAGACTGTTAATGGTAAAGTCAGCACTTTTGAAAACTCTGCTCAAGATCTGCTTTCCAATCACTTTGTATAATTCTGCCATATGTAAGATTTAAATTGCTGTGGGTCTGGTGACTTTATTCCAGCATTTGTCAAAAGTGTATCTGTGAAATTATTAGTAAAAGAAATGTTAATGTTGCAGTCATCATAAACCACAAACTGAAACTCAGCTTGGTTCACTCACTCGGCAGATGCACGAGATGTAAAAAAAAAAAATACACACATGTTGAATATGTTCCTTTGGAGTTTATTGAAGTTTCTGTAGTTCACATGCTTTACACAGCACACACATAATAGTTTGCGATACGATGATACCTGCCAAATGCTGAAGTTTGGAAGTAGGTATTGATTCTGCTCTGTAGCATGAGGCGCCAGCACTTGATGCTAGCCCTCAGTGATAGGGCGTATAAACACGTTGACACTGTTGTCTCTAGGTCCAATTTACTAATAACATACACTATATTTGTGAGTTCATATAATCAAGTTTTATTGTTGCTTGAACAGGTTAACTGGTACATGAACTCACGAGACAAAACTCTCCTCCCCTTTTCCTATGTAGGCTACGTATGGTTTGACGCCGCGACTGGCGTCGTTGGGGGGGGGGGGGGGAAGATTCTTCGCACTTGGTGTAGAACTACTTATCTGACACTGCAGCGCTGAATTCCCTCGGCTGGCGGCTTGGAACTGCTCTCGAACTTGGTGGGCGTCTCGGCGCCTGGCTTCGAAGTTCCTTCTTCCCGGGTCCAACGCAGGACTCTGCGTTTGACGAAGTCTGACTGACTTTTCTCGGATGCTTCCCGCCGCACGTCCCGCTTGACGGCCTCCGACTGAGGTCGACGTCGTGATGCATTCTCGATCCTCGACTGACTCCGGCTGACTGACTGACTGCTCGATCCGCGACTGACTGATTTGACGTCTCTCCACTGACTGCCCTGTTGCTCCCCCCTTCGTGTGGTTTTGTAGCGTCCATCACCATATTCAACTTCCCCCGTCTCTGCACGTGGTCCGGGGTGCTTGTCGTCCCCCCGGGTCATAAAACACGTGGCCGCTGCTCGTGTGGTCCGCAGCCGGCCTGGCGTCGTCCCTTGGTTCTGGCCTGGAAGTTTATTGTCCCGTTCTGCACGCACGTCCGCTAAAAGCTCTCATGGTTTATTGCGGTACAAGCCCGGGACAGACGCAGCTGGTGGTGGGATCTCGGTGTCCCTTGGGCAGCTGCAAAATGCAGCTGTGTCCGCGCCCTGGTGCCTTCCGTTGTCTCCGGATGTCGTCTGCACGTGCAGGAACAGTTCCACGTGCAGAAACCTTTGGTAGCGCGCCTTTGCAGCTGCGAGGCTCCTGGCGTCACTCTGCCGGCACGTCCACAAAACCCTAATCCTTACTGCGGTCGTCCGGCTGCGAGCTTCGCCAGAGCGTGTGTTCTGACGAATAAAATATAGGGACGCAGAATGCCTCAAACTTGCAATGACGCAATATTCGTAATTTTTCGGCACTCGGGTGTAAAATTCTTTTGTGTGTATGAAGCTTTGGAAAGCTTCTTAATATTTTTATCGGGTTCAAGTTTAAAGCCTTGGTGGCTCGTTTCCCCGTGTTAGTTTATCCGGCAGACGTGTGTGTTTGTAGGTTATCGGGAGAACGTCTGCTTGTTACGTATTATCAGGAGTCCAGTTGTGTTTTGTTTCGAACTTTGGTTTTTTGGGGAAGCGTCAGCATTAATTAGATTAGTTCGTTTCTGTGGATCGGGCAACGTCGACAGGTTTTAGTTCCTTCGGCGCAGTTTAATGCGTCAACAAATGTTATACGAGACGAGAGGTTAGTTTATCGGAATGTTGAATGCGTTGAAAGTTTTAGTTTCTCCAGCGCATTTTCAGGCAACGTCAACAAGTTTTTGTTGTACGAGAGGTTCGTTTCTGTTGACAACGCAGTATCGATAACGTGTTGAGAGCGGGACAATTGCAGTTTTAGATGACGCTGCTGGCAGATGCGGGATGCCGGGCGCTTATCTTAGGAGAAGGGGGCGATAGGCCTGCACATAAATACTAGTGGCGTCTATCGCCTCAAGGAGAAAAAGTAACCAACCGTCGAAGAGGACGCATCGGGCGTGAAGTATTTCACCCACACCGGCAAGCACCCGCGACCGTTAATTCTTTTCACATCATTTCTTTTCAACTTAACCTAAAGTCTATCAACTTATTTCCGCCGGTGTGGGGGTCGTTAGGGTGCCAGGAGGGAACGAACATCCCTCCTGCCTTCGGAACTTAGTCTTGCGATGCAAGTTTTGATACATTAATAAACTGTAAACCACTGTGGCGCTGGTCTGTACTTGTATATTCATCTCTGAACGGTTCGTACTCTGCATACTGGACATTCGTATGTGAACTGTGTCATTCAAATGATAAATAAAGAATAGAACAAAATACTCTGGAACTTTATTTCTTTCTTAAGTAACTAGCGTTCAATTAACTGAGTCTCGTGTTTCTCTAGCTTCTGATCTAGTCGAGGGCAAGCCGTTGCAATGTAAACAGTCGACAGTAACTAGTGCCAAACGTTAACAACATGNGCTTCTGATCTAGTCGAGGGCAAGCCGTTGCAATGTAAACAGTCGACAGTAACTAGTGCCAAACGTTAACAACATGGCGCCCACCTGTGCGGCTCCATTAATATATTGTAACTAGCCTGCGGGAATATTACAATATGGCGCCCACCTGTGAGGCTGTAATATTCTAAATATTAGCATAATGAGGATTCAGGCGGAACTATACAAACTCCCCACCGCTCTCTTCGTCGGTGCACGCTCTGGCATTTCTTCCTCTTATGGTTGTCCTCTGGGCTCATCNCGCCCTGGTGCCTTCCGTTGTCTCCGGATGTCGTCTGCACGTGCAGGAACAGTTGTACGTGCAGAAACCTTTGGTAACGCGCCTTTGCAGCTGCGAGGCTCCTGGCATCACTCTGCCGGCACGTCCACAAAACCCTTAATCCTTATTGCGGTCGTCCGGCTGCGAGCTTCTCCAGAGCTTGTGTTCTGACGAATAAAATATAGGGACGCAGAATGCGTCAACGAGCCAGGCGGATTATGAAAACGGCATTGCGAAAATCATCTTTGAATTATTTAAGTGAAATGGCCATCAAAGCAACCACATTCCCGCTTGTTGGCTGCGGAGGTGTCGACTGCGAAGTGCTGGTGAGAAGTGGCAGTTAGCAGTCGTGGCTAATAATTCCACAGCGCTTCACCCCCACCCCTTACATCAATTGCACAATGCTACTCTTATCGCGTCTGCTGATCGCTACCTGAAAAGCATTGCACACTACACGGTCCCTTCGGACACTGGTGCAAATCCCATTGCAACTAGTATCCCACACAATCCAAACTGCCCCGAAATAAACAACTGGTTTTCCAGAACGTACTTAAAAAGAATAAAACCGTTAAGAATCCTAACGGCTCCTATCACCAATACCAGACACCACTTCAACTACAACTTTAGAAAAATAATTCACGACAAATACATATACTAACACTGCCAAGACCTCTGAAATAGTGAAAGCAATTACATTCCCATTCTCCCAAAAAAAAAAAAAAAAAAAAAAATTTACTACTTGTTTCTAAAAATCAGTGTTCTTGCAACATTACAAATTGTTTTACAAATTCCTACATTTATATGCATTACAAAACGGAAAGCAAAAGGAATAATTTCAGAGTTCATAAAATATCTATCTGACATTTTAATTCAATATTAATAAATGGAACTACTTTCTGTCGTCACCAACTTGACTAGGCTCACGCCAGTCAGTCTGCTGTTAAAATGTATGNTTAATAAATGGAACTACTTTCTGTCGTCACCAACTTGACTAGGCTCACGCCAGTCAGTCTGCTGTTAAAATGTATGCAGCTAAGGGAAGCAACTTTTTTCAAAGGTTTATTTCAAAAGTACTCGCGCAATCTTGAACTGCCTACAAAACCGCATCATCCTCAACTTTCCAACATTCATGTTAATACAACCAATAACACTGAAATTCAAGGCAAAACCTGAAACAAAATAAAAGTTAACCAAATCATAAAATTTTATCCCATAAAACATAAAATTCATCTAGGTCTCTCGCTTTCTCGTTTGTTGCATGTGTGTGTGTGTGCACATGTGTGTTTAAAAATAATGCATTTTTGATTCTGTAGAGTTCCTTAACATGCTGGAAGACAGAAGGTTGTTTTTAGTTGGTCATTGCAAGCAGTTAAATTAATAAATGTGGTCAGCATCACTATCATCTCTCTTTCTCTCTCTCTCTCTTTCTCTTTCTCTTTCTCTCTCTCTTTCTCTCTCTCTCTTTCTCTCTCTCTCCCTCTCCCTCTCCCTCTCCCTCTCCNTCTCTCTCTTTCTCTCTCTCTCTCTCTCTCTATATAGATATATATATATATATATATATATATAATAGTACCGTAAAATTAGTTATAGTAAATAACTGCAAAATGATTGCTATGCTTACTTTTACCGAATATGTATAAAGAAACATTTATGTTCATAAACATTTTGACACTTCACAAGTTTTAAAATGGGTTACCAATTTGTGAAGATATTGCGCTGTGGTAACACGTTACACCCACACTCAGGAGAGCCCAGGTTTGAGTCTCGATTCAGCTGACCTGTTTCTTGGCTTTGCCTGGTTTTCTGAAACAACTCCAGGCGACTGTAGGGAGGTTCCGTACTGCAAGTCATGGCTGCTTCTTTTCCCGTTTGTGATTCGCTGAGCATCTGGTTTCTGTCTCGTACAGTGTCATTGTTGACAATACATATGTTCAACTGTAAATAAAAAGTAACCTCATACCTTGAGGTTTTTAAAATTAATTAGTGTCTTAAGAGTACTTTATGGGAAGGAGTGAACCACTGCTAGTGATTAATCATTTTGCTCAAATGTAATGCATACAAATTATTTTATTATTAGTGTGAAGTGAAGAGTTTATCTACAAAACCATTATCAATAATTTGTATACAAAAACATATAAACCAAGTGATGATAAAATAATGATGACAGGAAGAAAAAATTAATTTTATGTTTTTATCAATTAGGCTGAGAAACAGCTGTAAGCATTGTGTACCATGTAGCTAAGACACAAACAATAACTTAGCCTAATGAGAGAAGCAAAATTGTAAACGCAAGTATAAAACATTTTCATTTACGGAATGGCATGTTTTTTTCTATAAGCCCATATTCAAGTCATTTGTGTAAGATTGTGACAAAATCCTCACTGTGCAGGAACCTTGATGTATGAGTGTGTGTGTACGTGCATGCATGCACGTGTGGGTGTGCACACGTGCACACATGCATGTGTGGGTGTGCGCACATGCACATATGCATGTGTGGGTGTGCGCATGTGCACACATGCACATGTTGGTGTGCACACGTGCACACATGCATGTGTGGGTGTGCACGCTCACCTTTGTGCATGCATACACATGTATTTGAGAGATAATTATTCATAATGGAAAACTTGCTTAAGGTTAAGATTTTATTAACTCTAGTTTTTGCTAAGCTCATTTGCAGTTATTTTTCATCTTTGTTTCACTTTCATGAATGTTTATAAGTTTTAATTTACTTGGGAGAGGGGGGGGGGGCGGCATTTACGCCACCATTGTATGACTCTTCAAGGGTTCAAATTTTTTTCTGAGTTTACGAGCATGTTTTATGTTTTTCTGACACGATAGTGATAATAATTTGAAAAATAGCATTCATTGTGCGGTAAATATAAACATGTTAACTTAAAAATCTAAATTTGTATAAATTGAAAAATGTTATGTTAACACTAAGTTGGTTTCAGCTGAAAATCGTAGGAGGGGTTTGTTACAATTTACAGTATTTGAAATTGAACAATTGGTTAACCTGCGGTAACGGTTTAACTGCCGCCTATTTTAACTATAAATATTATTCAGAAAGTTAAAATTGAAACACAGGCAAACCACTAAACAAATTTCCGAGAAATAGTTTTCATGGCATTCTATTAACATGAACAATTCTTGTGAGCTGCATGCTAACATTTGTAGAATTAAAATTTCAAATATTGTTCCATTCATTTTGAAAAGCTAATTTCCTCCAATGCGATATTTTTTTGTGACTGTTATTTATTATCGCAATGATAAAGGATGCAGAGAATAATTGATACCCTCAAACAGCCGTAGGTGTTATGTATGAACGTGTGACAAGTACATAGTTTCCAGCGACAGTGTTGCGTGTCGTGTGCTGACTGAAGCGGTTGTGGATGTTGCAGCCAGTGCCTGTGGCAGGTATCCGGCCGCCGATGGGAGGGGCAGGGCACGTGGTTCCGCCTCCCAAGGGAGCAGGCACCATGGGCATCATAATGCCCATCTACACCGTCGGCATTGTCGTCTTCTTCATGTACACCATCATGAAGGTGAGGTGGCCGTCGTACAGTGTGCGTCCACACACTTTACCTGTTCCTACCTGTCTATATGCCTACATGCCTANCACTTTACCTGTTCCTACCTGTCTATATGCCTACATGCCTACATGCCTATATGCCTATATGCTTATATCCATTCACGGTTACTTCCTTTTGTTCTGAAGCCTTGCTCAAGTCCTACTCTCAAATTATTCCTCCACCTCGNATATGCCTATATGCCTATATCCATTCACGGTTACTTCCTTTTGTTCTGAAGCCTTGCTCAAGTCCTACTCTCAAATTATTCCTCCACCTCGTACAAACAAAGCTTAGAAAATTACACCACATTCGCGCACACTTAATTTAATAATATTTTGCATAAGTATTATTTTTTACTAGCCATTAACAACATGCCTACTTTCTCTGTCTTTATTGATATTAATTATAGATGAAATATTATAATTTATAGAGAAAATGTAAGTTAAAGTTAAATTTAACAAAAATTACATACTTTTATGTTAACGCAAGTATAAAATGCTTGATGTGTGATTTATTTAAAAAGCAACCAAACACATCTTGCCTGAAGTCTCTTTTTCCAAAGGTTTGATCCAAAAAAAGAATTTGTGAACAGACTTGAGCTGGATTACACATGATGGTCGTAAACTGTTGACACACGAGTCCAAGATATAGAGTTAGAGTATGTTCATGGTGGGAGGTTGAGGCAGTTTGAGGGTAAAGCACTTGTTGGCAATGAGTAGCATTCTCAGTAGAGTAGGAAGATCCCACTCCTGGGTTCTAGATTCTCACTAGTTTAGCGTATGNAGGAAGATCCCACTCCTGGGTTCTAGATTCTCACTAGTTTAGCGTATGACAACTTGCAGTGAAACCTCTTTAATACAAACCTCAAGGAACATGAATTTTGGCAGTTTATAATAGTGAGATTTGTATTTTTAGATATTTGTGATAATTATAAAAAATCTAAAAAAAAAATTGATGTTTGGATTTTGTGATNGAGAAAATGTAAGTTAAAGTTAAATTTAACAAAAATTACATACTTTTATGTTAACGCAAGTATAAAATGCTTGATGTGTGATTTATTTAAAAAGCAACCAAACACATCTTACCTGAAGTCTCTTTTTCCAAAGGTTTGATCCAAAAAAAGAATTTGTGAACAGACTTGAGCTGGATTACACATGATGGTCGTAAACTGTTGACACACGAGTCCAAGATATAGAGTTAGAGTATGTTCATGGTGGGAGGTTGAGGCAGTTTGAGGGTAAAGCACTTGTTGGCAATGAGTAGCATTCTCAGTAGAGTACGAAGATCCCACTCCTGGGTTCTAGATTCTCACTAGTTTAGCGTATGACAACTTACAGTGAAACCTCTTTAATACAAACCTCAAGGAACATGAATTTTGGCAGTTTATAATAATGAGATTTGTATTTTTAGATATTTGTGATAATTATAAAAAATCTAAAAAAAAAATTGATGTTTGGATTTTTTGATNATGAGATTTGTATTTTTAGATATTTGTGATAATTATAAAAAATCTAAAAAAAAAATTGATGTTTGGATTTTGTGATTTAGTATACTTAAAAATGAGAGACTCCTACACCAGCGAGACATATTTTTGCTAGTGGACATTAACAACTGTTCTTTATTAAGCATATAAATTGACATTAAATTCCCTATCACACTCCAAGGGGAAAGAAGTACCTCATCTACATGATTCTAAGCCGCACATTTGTTCCGAAAATATTTTTGATGAACAAGGGTGCGGCTTGGAAATGAGCACCATCAATTTTTTGGCCCCAAACAAAATTTTGGTTTGACAGTATGTGCAAACTTTCCAGTGGTGTGCAACTTATCGAGGTGAATGTCGGAATGCTTCCTGCTGGCAAGGAGCTCTGCTCTGATTGGTGCTGCTCATGTGGTACTAGGTGATGTTCAAGAAGCCCAGCTCCGAACAGGGCAGCTACCCGGAGTACAATCCCGACCCCGAGTTCCGGAAGCTGGTGTTCGAGGACGAAGCCCCGATCACCAGGAGCCGGCCGTGGAAGGGCAGCGACGAAGGCACCAAGCTGGGTTGGTATCTCCTACCTGCTTCACGCTTGTTGTCATGCATGCATTAGGTTCCTCAGCTTAGTTTCGAGAACCGTAAATTGAGGTGTTTAGTATTTACTTGGAAGAAAGATACGGTATCCACCTTGTGCGATTGTGTCACATGTTGAATTCACAGAAATGATTTGAAAGGCCTGGTTGCATGTAAAATGCACTAATGCAGGACACGTATGTTTGTAATAATTTGTCGCAAGTTTTTGCTTGGCAAGGAGAAATGTTGCACGTATCAACACGTATAAACTGTGGTCATGCATGTTAATTTCGAAATTGTTACTTGAAGTGTATAAAAACATGTAGTGAAATGTGCAACTGCTCTTATTTTGCTTCTTCTGGGATGCTGCAGGCTGGAAGGAGCGAGACACCAGTAAGTACAGCTTTGATTGTCTGCAAGGTATTGGGAGTTAGTGTGTGTGTTGGCATTATCTGTCTCAGCTAACTGTTGGAAAAGTCCTTCTCTCTGCCTGCACACATTTTAATGAGGATGCTGGATGCCATGCACCTAGTAAAGTTGGTAATGATGCAGGGAAAGTAGTTTGATTTCTTGGTGCTGAATTAAAAGTGTTAGGCAAACATTTGTGAATACTCAAATGATTTCTTTGGTTTCCTGTTTGGTTAGTTCATATAAGTGTAAGAATATATTAGCTAACACATTTGTAAAATATACATTTTTCTAATAATTTCTCTGCTTCACTTAACAGTTGCATGAATAAAGTGATCATGCCCATGGCAATGTCAATTTTACTTATGGTGGAAGAATACACAACGCGCATACACGTAGGTCTTAGTAGGCCTTCCAAAAGTGCTCATTGTGCAGTTTATCATGAACAGTTAGCGAACGATGAGCAATGTGGTGAGCGTGGGGTTTGGCGGTGTGTGTAGCCATAAACTTAGTTGGTAGCGAGACCTGTGCCAGTGGTGGTGCGAGAGACTGGAAGCAGGTGTAGGGCCGTGAGCAGAGGGTGGGTGTAGAATTTGGAGTTTGAGTTGGGAAGGGGTTACTGCCAGAACTGTCAGTCATGCAAAACAAAGTGTTTCCTCATAAGGATCAATGTTAGTAGCCAAAGTTAGGGTTCTCGATCTATCAAAACTGACTGCAATTCATGTTGTATCTGAAAAATGGTATCTTCAAAAATATTAGTGACTTAAACCATTTTGAATGTATCCGCAAATAAATTTTTTGCACCAAATTTTTTTAAGTTCCGTATGTAAAATTAATATTGCCATAGGTCTTATCTCTTTATTCATACATTGGTCAAGTGAAACTTTAAAAATTACTATGAAAGGAAGTATATTACAAATTTGCTAATTTTTACACCTGCATTAAAAACCAGAAAGAAAGATGAAACATTTCAGTTTTCATAAAAGTTTACCTATTTCAATGTTAATATATGGAACTGCTTTCCCTCCGTCATTACCAACTTTACTGACAGCAAGCCTGTTAAACTATGTATACCCCGGTAGAGGCAGTGACGTTCTTCTGAGGCTGATTTCAAAAGTCCTGCATTTACAATGAACGGCCTATAGTTGTGTATTCAAGTGGTGCTAAATTTTTTAGTACAAGATCTCTCTAAGAACCAATTTGACGTGTGATGCTTTCTACTCGTACACAGCCACAGTTCTCCTAAGGACTTCCCTGAGACCTTCAGTTGTTCACGTAGCTCGCCTCNTGCTTTCTACTCGTACACAGCCACAGTTCTCCTAAGGACTTCCCTGAGACCTTCAGTTGTTCACGTAGCTCGCCTCAGCACCAGTCGTGTTCAGGCTCCTACTACACAGCCACGGTCCTCCTTAGGACTCACCAAGACCTTCCAGTCTTTTACCAGTTCTTCAGTCGACGACGTCTTCTCTACCAGTACAGACAAAGAGTCGTCGCTACCTCCTGACACTTGACGTCAAGAGTCACCACACTCGACACGTACACAACACGTGGTGCCCCGTGTCCCTTCAGGACTACAAGTCACAATTAGGGTCCAGTTGTTTTCCCAACTACCTAATTGTCAGCTCTCGTCCACTTTTCAAGCCAGGCTCCTCAAGCCGACAGGCACCTTCACCTGTCCTGCTCCTGTAAAAAGTCAGTTGAACACCTAGTGTGTGTAGAGATAGGAGGTAGTATGGGTCGCCGTGTTTCTATTCTCATGGAAATAAAACACGTAATCTAGCTTGCTTCTGTCTTTCCTTGCTCTGTAGTGAACGTGTGCCTTTTCCCCAACCTGATAAGCATCACCCTCGAAGAGAGCGGCAGGGGACCGCGAAATGGCAACAGTTTCCGACGTAGAGTAGGACTGCGGGCAGCCCATAACCAGGACTGCACGTACGTCACACGCAAGAACAAGTGCGCCGGCCACCCATACTGTGGACCCGGTATGTAAAGGTACCTGGTACACAAGTACAGTAGAGCCCCAATCACTAGAAAGACACACGACAAAGCATCTGGGCCAACTAAGTCAGCTAATTCATTCCGTCCAGACCGTATAAACTTGCCGCAGGGGGTGCCATGCCTGACAAGGCTTGACCCAGGTATTTCTGGAGTGCACTTTATCTAGGAGCATGCTAGTAGGCTCGGGTAGCAAGTCGTTCAAGGTTGAAACCCCGCCTGGGGTGACGTGATGATACGTGAAGATGAGGTGAAATTGTGTTTAAATAAATGGCAGTACGCATCACGCGTCAAATTTATGGAGTAGTTAGGTGGAATAATGTATTGCACATGAATATTACCAATAAAATAAATTAATAAATGCCAATTTTAAACGTTAGCTCGTTCATTCCTTCAAATATGTCCATTATGAGCCACTATGTATGTGTGTGCGTAAATGAGTGGTTGTGGGCTTAAACTTTGCATGTAGTACGAGATGTGTGTTGGTGAAGGTGGAGGTTGTTGACAGAAGTGTCGCAGGTAACGAGAGATGTGTGGAGCAGTATCGAGGAGACGGGCACATGTGCCTTGCAGGTAGTGAGCGCTCTGTCTTGCAGGGGACTTGGAGATTGATCACCTGCGCAAGCGTCTGGAAGAGACGGAGGCAGCCATGGAGAGGATTGTGGCCCAGATGGGCTCGGTCCCGCACGCGTGGCACTCCGCGCGAGGCCAGGTTCTCTTCCCGTCTCGTTTGTGTCTTCTGTGTCCGCTGGGCGCCTCTGGACTGCTGCTCATACCTTCCCTAGCCTTGATCACAGTTGGCCTTGTCGCTGCTGCATGTTAAACTGCACAGATGTGCTTGCCACTTCGTATATGTACGCGTTTGCATTCTGCTTTGTCAGGAAACACCATCAGGTTTTATTTTTTTTTTGCAGCATACATTAAGCTGTTTATTTTTTACAGTGTTTGTTATCATCTCTGAAGTTTATTTTTCCATAGTTTTAGTTAGATTTTTTTTGTCTAGTACCTAGCGTACACAGTTTGAATGTACTTTACAGATATTGCTGTTAGTACGATAGTGCTGCTAGATATCGCACTGTTATAGAAAAAAAANCAGTTTGAATGTACTTTACAGATATTGCTGTTAGTACGATAGTGCTGCTAGATATCGCACTGTTATAGAAAAAAAAATTTGTTTTGTTCACCTACCACTTAGCATTAATTTTCACTTGTGCTGTTTGTGGTACTGTGAACAGAAAAACCAACCTCTGAGACAATTTTTGGTTTTTTAACAACACGATACATGTATAGAAAAGTTAACAGAGTTGCATGAGGGAAGTAGCAAAACACATTTGGGTGTGTAGCGTGAAGGTAATGGTGTTTGCAGACAACCTCAGTGTATGAGGAAATGAAAAGAAAGAGGTGCAGGAACAGTTGGTTGCATGAAAAGATTGGTGAGAGTATGGTAAGATGTTTATTGTAAAAAAATAAAAAGTNCAGTTTGAATGTACTTTACAGATATTGCTGTTAGTACGATAGTGCTGCTAGATATCGCACTGTTATAGAAAAAAAATTTGTTTTGTACACCTACCACTTAGCATTAATTTTCACTTGTGCTGTTTGTGATACTGTGAACAGAAAAACCAACCTCTGAGACAATTTTTGGTTTTTTAACAACACGATACATGTATAGAAAAGTTAACAGAGTTGCATGAGGGAAGTAGCAAAACACATTTGGGAGTGTAGCGTGAAGGTAATGGTGTTTGCAGACAACCTCAGTGTATGAGGAAATGAAAAGAAAGCGGTGCAGGAACAGTTGGTTGCATGAAAAGATTGGTGAGAGTATGGTAAGATGTTTATTGTAAAAAAATAAAAAGTNAGGTGCAGGAACAGTTGGTTGCATGAAAAGATTGGTGAGAGTATGGTAAGATGTTTATTGTAAAAAAATAAAAAGTTTGAATTTGTGGGAATTTCAAGGAACAAGAGAGAGGAGGAAATGAAAGTGAGATTGATAAAAAAGGGGAAGGGGATAAATAAGGGACAGAGGTAATAAAATGGTAATGTCATTGCAATGGAGCAAGGAAGGGCCACAGAAGTGTGAAGAAGTGATGTGCGGGATGTAATGGATGTCAACACACACCTGCTATGTTGGTAATACGGTACTGTGTTTGACCTGTTGAACAGAACAGTGCGAAGCCACGCTTGATTGGAGTGTTCTCAGACCTCAAACTGACAGTCTGAGTAACAGTGGGTAGAGCACAGAATGGGAAAGAAACAAGATCTTAGCACATTTGATNGACCTCAAACTGACAGTCTGAGTAACAGTGGGTAGAGCACAGAATGGGAAAGAAACAAGATCTTAGCACATTTGATCGTGGCCATATCGTTGGGGCCAGACGTGCGGAGCTCTCCATCTTTGAAGTCGTGTATGCAGTGGGATTTCCACGAGCCACCGCGTCAAGAGCGTACCGAGAGTTCACGGGTTCAGGTTAAACCACGACAACCACGACCGCCAGGGACAACTGCCACGACGTACAACTTATCAATGGCAAGTCGCCGTCAGCTAAGTCACATGGGTCTGATGATGATGGTGTTAATAGTCTGNGACCTCAAACTGACAGTCTGAGTAACAGTGGGTAGAGCACAGAATGGGAAAGAAACAAGATCTTAGCACATTTGATTGTGGCCATATCGTTGGGGCCAGACGTGCGGAGCTCTCCATCTTTGACGTCGTGTATGCAGTGGGATTTCCACGAGCCACCGCGTCAAGAGCGTACCGAGAGTTCACGGGTTCAGGTTAAACCACGACAACCACGACCGCCAGGGACAACTGCCATGACGTACAACTTATCAATGGCAAGTCGCCGTCAGCTAAGTCACATGGGTCTGATGATGATGGTGTTAATAGTCTGGAATTGAGGACAGCTTCAACCTTAGTACAAAATGTCATTAACTCCTCCAAAGTGAGAATCTGAGTGCCAATGACTTGCCTGAGGTGGTATTTGGCTGACTTCTCAGCTGCTTCCCATAGCCTGCCTTGATGGGGACTTGCTGGGGAAGAAAATGAAAATTAATGGAGTGAGTCAGAGAAAAGCTTTCAACAATGGGAGACTTGAGAATTTGGATAAAGGATCGTTGAAGCTGCCTTGCCGCGCCCACAAAATTGGTCCCACAATCCGAATAGAGACTCTTGCACAATCCTCGTCTTGATACAAACCATTTTAAGGCTGCAAAAAAACTGCACGCATTTAGATCAGTCATAACCTCAATGTGCCCTGCCTTAGTTGCAAAACAAATGAAGATGGACAGGTGAACTTTCTGAGTAGTGCCACGATGTAACTTGTTTAGTCTGATGGAAATGGGTCCAGCATAATCCACTCCCGTCTGCTCAAAGGTTCCAAAGAACGTGACTCTCTCTGCAGGCAAATCACTCGTAATTGGAGGAGTGTTCCAAGTCGATGCCGGAAGCACCGCACACACTTCACGACTCTAGATCGAATTGGGGATCGGGCTGACAAAATCTAGAATTTCTGTGGTTCTTTCAGCAGTACGATTAGGTGCTTAGCTGCAAACTCCATGTTGGCATTGGACAAGCGACCGCCTGCCCTGAGCACACCATGCGAATCCAGAAAGGGTGCCAAGCGCTGCATTCGTGTTGAACAAGGCTTTCCTCCATTGAGGCATTTCAAGTCGTCATGTAGGCGAGCATGTTGGATGCATGTGCATACAAGAAGGGCCGCTTCCTCCAGTTCCAAACTTATTAAGGAACCGCAGGGTTGTGTTTTGGCGCGCCTGATGAAACGCCTAACGTAAGCCATAATGCAAACCAACTTGGGCCATTATGAAATTCGTTGGAATACAGGGAGCTCTTCAGGAATTTCATGAGTGTTCAGCAAGGCGAGTTGAGAAGATTACAGCTCCGGGATATTGTCGACACAGCGGACACTGGCCTCTGTTCAGGTGGGTGGACTAGCCAACCGAGGCCATGCCACCAGATGTCATGAGAGAGGTCAGGAGGGAGTAAGCCACGAGATGCACAACCCGACAGATTATCTCGAGACCTGACATGTTTCCACAGCTGAGGAGGAACCCATTCTTGAATTTGAGACTCGCTATTAGCCACAATGGTTTTCAACAAGTATGGCTGTGACTATCCAAGCTAGAGCAACACAGGAATCAGTTCACACATGGGTTGTAGTGATATGAAAGTACTGGCTGAGGAAGTTGTGACAAAAAAAGATCAATTTTGCCAGTAAATGAGTCCCACACAATTCTAAACGAGGGAGAGACACTGGCTTTAGAGGAGCTACCCGTGTCGTAGCCATTACTAGATGCACACACACGTTCCCTTCAATGTTCGTACTCCTCAGATACATGACTGCTGCAGAGGCTTTCTAAGAGGTATCAGGAAAAGCATATAGTTCCCCACTGACCACATCAGGGCATGTGAAACGTGGCAAGCTGAGGGTTTCAATTTCAGTCAGGCCATCCATAAATTGATACCACGTTGTCTGAGTTGACTGGGATAAGGGGTCATCCCAATTCAGTCCTTCAGTCCACAACCATTGCATTAGAATTTTGGCCCACACTGTTAATGGAGCAAGCCAACCCATAGGATCATGTATGCGCGCAATCTGCGAAAGGACAAAGCATTTGATGGGACTAACAAAGTGAACCTGTAGGTGATACGAGAGAGAGTCCTTCACTGGATTCCAGTACAGACAAAGAATGTTCACAACAGGACCTGATGAGAAGTCTAGCACCCTAAGACTTTCACAACGGGTCGCAGGCACATCACTGAGGAGCTGAGGCTCATTACTCTGCCATTTCAGAAAGCTCAAACCCACCCTGGCGTAAAAGTTTGACCAGCTGAATTTTCGACATATTAGCTTCATCTAACGACATTGTGCCGGTGTTAATATCATCTACGAAGATGTGGTTCTCAAGAGCATTGGCAGCTAGTGGATATTCATCACCTTCATCAGACGGCAACTGATGCAATGTACGAATTGCCAAGAATGGAGATGGTGTGAGGGCATAGGTTACTGTATTCAGCTGATAAACTGTAAGGGGTAGTGATGGGTCCTCAGATCACAGACTGAGCTGGCATGGTCAGTCAGCCTCATCGACCTAAACTTAGCGGTACATTTGCTTAATGTGGCATGATAAAACTACACTCTAGAGCCTAAATCTTAGAATTACGTCATTGTCGTCATTCTGAAGTTTGGGACCTGGGAGTGAAATGTCATTGAGTGAAATACCATTGGAGGTCCGTGCGCTGCCATCAAAAACAATCCTCAATTTGGTTGTAGAGCATGAACTCGTAGTCATGAACTCTGTATACATAGTCTTCATCTCAGGCTGCGGTTTAAGTTTCGTTTCTAGCGAATAGAATCTACGTTTGGCAATTTTGTACGAATCCCCAAGAGTTTGGGCTGGGTGTAAAGGGAAGAGAAACGTTGTATCTCCCAGTATCTACTCAAGTGCGAGTATCGTTGAAGTGTTTTTCACAACACTCGTCTTCAGGTGGCTTTGCATTGACCTGAGGAGGCTCTCCAGTCTCCCACAATTTGAGGATGACATCCAACAAGCTCTCCATACCAACAAACATAGATACCAGTCGCTGCTCGGAATCTGTACAGGACTCTATAGAGTATTCGTCCCAACTCTAACCGTTCACTCATACCAACACGAGCACAGACGTCAGAACCCAGAAGTATATCGATGGGAGAAGGTTTATCGAAGTGAGGGTCTGCCAAAGGAAGGGAACTCAATTGAGCGCGAACACAGGAATCGCCTCCTGGGAATGCTGCCGGACTACTTGCGAGATACTGGATACATGCACGCTGCGCACAGTATAGTTCCACGCCCACGCACATTATATAGTACATGAGAATATACAACAGGGGTATAAAGTTTACACTTAAGGAGTATCATTTTATTTTTAAGAAGTCTTAACTATTGATTGGAATTAATATTTAGTATAAAAATCCTTTTGATTTTACTCTAAGAATGTTTAAACACTTTCTTGATGGGGAAAAGAGGGGTATGCACTTTGACACGCAATGGGTTAAAATGTATCAGTTTGGATTTTTACAATGGCAGCGATTTTACAGTCATTCTCGAAACGAGTTTACTGTTTTTTATGTGATACAGTACCAAAACAGGTTTATATGGCTTCCCATACTAATCTCTGATACATTCACGTGTTTATGTACTAAGAAATTCAAGATGGCTGCGCTGCTGTCGACGCAGTTAATCTAGGTCGACACACGAGAATCCATGGCATTGCTAGTTGACAGTGAGAATCTATTGTGTTTCATATATACGTAAACAATATACTGAACGCAACTCTGCAGACAGAATGATTTTTTACGTGTCGTTTTTGGTGAACAAAACCTGATTTATGTTTGAAATGAAACATTTAATACTTTTTTGTAAAGTCTGCGTACATACATTTGATTAATCCCATTTTGGAATACATGAGGTGGAAGCATCTTTGTTGTGCTGAAAGTTAACGTAAATTTGTGATTAAATTATGTTAAAGTTAAATATTTTTACTTAGTTGACATAGGTTGTTCGAGCGGGAACGGAAAATCTTAATTTAAAGTGTAAGATATGTTGATGTTAAGGTTGTTGTAACAGAATTTTACTATATGGGACTGTTTACTTGGGATGAAATGGGTCTCGTCATACGTGTGTGCGAACAATACGCTGGCCAGATCATATGAACCTACATCACCCTGCAGGAGACCTGTAACTACAGTCAGACAATGCATCCGCGCTCCACTCCTGAAATGTAACAGTGTGTACGGATGAAGAATCTGTGGACTCTAGGTTGCTTGCCTGTCCCCAAGGCCACCAGACCTCAATCCTATCAAACACAATTGAGAGGCTGTTGAAAGGGATGTTGGAGCGCCATGGATCCTGCTCCGACTGATCTCCGTGCATTGTGGGAGGCTGTGTAGCGGTCGTAGATGCATCACCGCCGTCATTAGGGCGAAAGGTAGCGCTAGGTGCTACGAGGCAGGCATCTTTCGTTCAACTGCTCATGAGTGTATTGTATGTAGCAGTAAAGAAGGGGGAGATGAAGAGAGATGGCGACAGATTACAGGCATGCGAGATGAAGTTTCTGAGAAGTGGTAGAGAGCTGTTAACGGCCCTGTCTACCAAGCCGGCTGCCGCAAACTTCAAACAGGGAATCAATATTAAAGATATTCCCTTGTCATTGCATTAGTTTTAAAGGTAACTATTTCAAACAAAAATTATTTTGTCGTAACTTTCTCAGAAAATATTGCTATATAAAATAATTTTAAAAAAACTATTTACTTTTTTTTGGTTTTATGTAAATTTGAATATAGAAAAAAATACTAAACAAAACAATTGGTAATATGTTTCAACGCAGCAACACTCCTTAATAAATTTAATTTTGAATACTTTTTGTTTGAAATAGTTATCTTTAAAATTGACGCAATGGAAAGGAATTTAGTTTAACATTGATTCCTCATTTGAAGTTGGCGGCTGCCGGCTTGGCAGGCAGGGTCGTCAAGGATTATGAGTAGTTTTAAAAGTCAGGCTCAATTTGTCTCCCAGCCTGCTGCACATCCAAACATATACCACATACAACCCTTTAAAGAAGTTCCTTTGTAAATTATTTTCTGCTTGATAAGTGTACATAATTTGGCACCTGATTTATAAACGCCAAAGTAATTTGTTGCTCTTAAGAATTTTCCATGGCTAATAAGCCTACATTTTCCAGTCCCTTTAGAAACTCGGAGAGTTAGCTTGACGCATTACCCTTAAAATGAGATGCGAAGGCCTAAAACTGTTTCCTCTGCTTCAATGCCAACCTTACAGTGAAATAC
Source organism: Clitarchus hookeri (assembly GCA_002778355.1). NCBI lineage: Eukaryota > Metazoa > Arthropoda > Insecta > Phasmatodea > Phasmatidae > Clitarchus > Clitarchus hookeri. The sequence goes on along the minus strand of NQII01000368.1, from coordinate 519,390 downwards.
ATACATAATACCTTTCAGTGTTTATTTAAAACTTTGTTATCATTGGCTCGGTTATTTTTTTTATTTCTCTAAAGGTTTGTCTTATAACTACTTGATTAATCGGGGATGACATTTGAATTGATGTAGCGAAGGAGTTAGCTTATACAGTATTCAAGATTAAATGTGGGTAAATGCATTTATTTGTGTTAAGGGCAATGCACAATAAAAGACTTGGTCAAAAATTTGTTTTATATCTTGGCTTGCCACACAGAAACTAAGATGTTCATATTGTATCAGTGGCCATGAAAGCTATAAAAACTTCTCAAAAATGCATGTGGTGGAGAACGAGTAAGGTGTTACGTTTGATATAAAAGAGGTTAGGGCTGGCACAACTGACTTGCAGGGATGCCAACACCTCGGGAGAGAGAGGGCTGGCAGTCCAGAGGGGCCGGGCGTGACTCGCTGCCTGTCCCGGTAGACTTGCACTGTGTTTGTTGCCATCACAGCGACCTTTGTTTGTGCCGGTTTCTCTCCTAGTTGCGACGGCCATCTCGGGCTTGTTGACGGAAGTGGACCAGCAGAGAGACTGGCTGGCCAGGAGGGCGGAGCGAGAGCTGCAGGTACCGTGCCGCTGCATGGCGTGCCTCGCTCGTGAGCAGAGAGACTTGCCTGTCGCACGCCGAGCCACCCCTGCCTTCCTTAGCTACCGTCACTTTCTCTACGTGTCTCGACGTGCATCGTCACGGTTCAAACTGTTGCCACACTGCCGGAATACTTTACCCCTTTCACATCCTCGCCAGATGTTCAAAACTGTTACGTAGCTGCTCTGTTAGTCTGCAAGTTAGTCGCTTATAATTTTTATTTTTTCTACTTTTCTACAATTAATTTCACTGTGCAGAAAAAAAAATTGTAGTGCAATTTTTTTGATAGGGAGATGCTAAATTACTCTTTATTTCGATGGCCAATTAGAAATAATTTGACAAAGTGGTAATTAAAATTGTTTGGGAATTTGCAGAAATGCCATTACAAATTCAATATAAGGCCTCACCTTTGTTAAATAATTGTGGCACATTTTTTTTTATAAAAATTAAAAAATTCTTTTTTCCAGTAATTTTGTAGCTGAAAATGTNTTAAATAATTGTGGCACATTTTTTTTTATAAAAATTAAAAAATTCTTTTTTCCAGTAATTTTGTAGCTGAAAATGTTGTGAAAATTGTGGTATTTAATAACTTGAATTAAGAGTTATTTTGTCAAGTTCAATTATTTATTGCTATAGTGTANTTAAATAATTGTGGCACATTTTTTTTTATAAAAATTAAAAAATTCTTTTTTCCAGTAATTTTGTAGCTGAAAATGTGAAAATTGTGGTATTTAATAACTTGAATTAAGAGTTATTTTGTCAAGTTCAATTATTTATTGCTATTGTGTANATGTGAAAATTGTGGTATTTAATAACTTGAATTAAGAGTTATTTTGTCAAGTTCAATTATTTATTGCTATTGTGTAGTCATTATTTATGAACTCAGCGGTGGCTAGGCAATCTATTCGTCCCACCATAAACTGCATTAATGATGTTTTGTCTGTAGTCGCACATTATGGTGTGTTGTGCAAGTTGTGCTAACATGCCTATTCTCATTTGTTTTTAGCATGGGAAGTGTGTAACCAACCAGTAGATCATACAACGCCAAGCCACAAAACGTTGCACTTTGAGTTGGCTGTCGGAATACCACACTCCTTTATAGGCAGTGAAAAAACATGCGACTGGACGCTCGCTAGACGCAGTCTTCGACTACTTGTTACGTTAACGATAGGGCACGACCTCTGGTAGACCAGGGTACATTTGTATACCACCCATGTTACAATACAGTATGAGAAGGATCTGCGGTTAAAGGCTGGAAAACAGAAGAATGCTGTCCACGGTAAAGTGATGTGTGAACAAACTGGTGCAGTTATTTAGATAATGTTGGACTGTGATAGCAGGAGTTTATTGTTTGCTCGGCGCGTGGCTCGGCGCGTGCAGTCTCTCTGCTCACACTTGCCTGACAAGGACTTGTGAATGACTACTGGTAGTTGTTGCCTGGACGTAGCGCGCTGTAACAGTACTGCCACTCTGATCATTCAGCTGTGTTGTTCAACCAACCAAACTAAAACAACTCTTTGTGTTTGTGGATTCAGCATCATAACATCTCAAGACATTAAATATTTGTNTCAACCAACCAAACTAAAACAACTCTTTGTGTTTGTGGATTCAGCATCATAACATCTCAAGACATTAAATATTTGTAATATGGTTTCCCTGAATGCTGCATAGTAATTAACCAGTGCACTGTTAGTACCTAAAATGCTTTATATGTGCCATTTTAAGGTTTGCGTAACACATCCCTATTTTGACTGCCTGTTGGAGAGTTCGTTACAATCTAACCTTTAATCTCTCTTGAGTACACTGTTTCATTACGTACATGCATATGGACACAGATATACACACGCATATAGATACGGACAGGGACCCCGCAGAGGGACAAACAAGACAGCAACAGACACACACGGGCACATGTGCGTGCGCACACACACACAAGTANTCAACCAACCAAACTAAAACAACTCTTTGTGTTTGTGGATTCAGCATCATAACATCTCAAGACATTAAATATTTGTTTTACGCACAGCGACCTAGTAATATGGTTTCCCTTAATGCTGCATAGTAATTAACCAGTGCACTGTTAGTACCTAAAATGCTTTATATGTGCCATTTTAAGGTTTGCGTAACACATTCCTATTTTGACTGCCTGTTGGAGAGTTCGTTACAATCTAACATTTAATCTCTCTTGAGTACACTGTTTCATTACGTACATGCATATGGACACAGATATACACACGCATATAGATACGGACAAGGACCCCGCAGAGGGACAAACAAGACAGCAACAGACACACACGGGCACATGTGCGTGCGCACACACACACAAGTANAGGACCCCGCAGAGGGACAAACAAGACAGCAACAGACACACACGGGCACATGTGCGTGCGCACACACACACAAGTAGGGACAGACACACACATACAGTAACGTATATAGTTTTTTGTTGAGTTCAAGAAAATTCATAATATTTAAAATTATTTGTATGTTAATCATTGTAGCTAGTATGTATGTAAAAATTAATGTGGTTATAAACATTTTAATTAAAATACCTTGAAACCTAAAAGCTTGTCCTAATTAACAATGTATGTGGTGTGCGTTAATAATGTTTGGCAGCTTGTGACTTTTTACCAAACTGCCACCGTTAATACTCAGTTTCATGTGATTATATAGAGATACAGTTCACGTTGGCAACACTGTTAAACCTCTAGCAATCCAGCAGTAGGGGAAACATTTGCCTGCCTCTCACATGTTAGATACGTACTTTTCACTGGCTGACTGATAATTCTCCTACCCAACCATTATTCAGCCTATCAATTTACCTGGTTTATTGCCTTGTTAATATATTTTATCCATGTTTAACCTGTCTGTAAAGTACAGGATCCAAAAGTTTTGATCCATTTTGGTGACAGCATTGACCAGAGTTAATGAATGTAACATGTGTGTGCCACCGCTTGCCGCATGATGAAGCTGGCCTAGCCAGCAAAACAAGGCGCAACTGCGCATCCGCGTAGAAAATGTGTTCGTCTGACTGGTTTGTTTGTGTATCTACAAGTACTGCCCTGCGAGTACTTGTGCATTCCGTCTACTTTTTAGAATGATACATAATTTGGGATGAGTCGAATAACAAAAAATATCTGTTCCGGTTCCGGTACCGATTCTACAATTTAAATATTGGTTCCAGTATTCGGTTCTATTTTGAATACTTGCCTTTTGCTTGCAACTTCATTAAACCAATGCAGGTAAAATTCATTAAATGTTTTATTTAACCTATGGAAGAACTGAACAATATCAAAGTGTGAAGATAAGATTTAATGTATACAGATAAACTTGTTGTATTAAATTTATTTAAGTTTAGTAAATATGTAACAAATTATTATTTTTTTACATTAATAGGTAGTGATTGTGATATGTTTGGAAATTACTTTAATTAAGCAACTTGCTGCGCTAAAAGCCAAAATATTGTGGCGTACTGTACAATAACTGTAACCTACCATCGGTCGTTACTAGAACATCAACAACTGCAGTGGACGGCCGCCTTCTTTTTTCTTTTTGCTTCTTTTAGGCATTGAGACTTTGTGCCAGCTTCCTTCTTTTTTTTTTTGCTTATTTTCTGCAGTGAAATGCTGGTTTTTTTTTCTTTTTACTGTGCTGGAATGTGACCCCTCTAAAAAAAAAATGTCCTTTCGTGGAGTTTTGCCATTGCTGTGTAGAAACGAGAACCTAGTAGTTGTTAACCTAAAACCGGTTCCGAGTTAAACCTCAAGAACCGGTACAAATTGGAACGGAAGAACCGAACCGACCCATCCCTATACATAAGGTTATTGGTCACATACCTATGTGTCGTATTCAGTACAGTTCGACGCCCGCGTCAATTCCCAAGCACTTCTCCAAGCAATGCAACATCTCTAAAGGCAGCATGGCGTAATAGCTGCCGCTGCTGCTTAAATTTGTTTCCGTAATCGACAAAGGTCGCAAACCTTCGTCTTCTGCACATTGGATGTGATAAAACTTCTAGCAAAAAAAATAGGGGCGTTAAGTCTGGTGAATGTGGAGTCCACAGACGATCCTGAAATGTTTCATCGTGATGGTCACGCACAAAAATAGCGAAGTGGGATGGAAAACCATCGTGCTGAAAGATGACATCATCCTGAGTGAGTTGTAGCATGTCTGAGTAGGTCACCCCAGTCACGGTTGGTTCATGAAACATTTTCATTCATAATCCTGATGCATTTATTCAAAGATCGATCCTTGCAATTTCACTGAAACAATCACCACTTGTTCAACAGCAAGCGTATTTTTAGATTAATCTGAAACGAAAAGAAAATGTACATGTTGCATTTTTCTTGAAAATGGGTCAAAGCTCTTGGGCGATGCTTTATAAGTTTTTCTAAACGGAGTGAACACAAGATCTTTTGGAAGGATTTTTCAAATAAGTGTTTTGCAAACGGTGAAATGGCAAACATGACTGTAATTTGTTTAAACGAAGAATACCTGTATCCGTTGTCTCTGGTTCTATTCTTGCCTATGAGCTAATGTTATTTCAGTTAATGCCAAGTTCTTTATTTCTTTTCCCTTCAAAACCTTACATAAATTATTTATAGGTTATTTGAATTAGAATTTTATGACTTCATCTTTGCAATCTGTATGGCAGGTGCAATTTGTAAATTTTTAATTACTACAAAATTGTGAAATGTTGCCAAGAGTCAGATTTTGCTCATCTTTACCACCGTTGGTCAGCTGGCTGAATCTAATTGTTAGTTGAACACAAAATGTGTTCTCTGTTTACCCTGGTATTAAACTGAATATCATTCGAACAAAATACGAACAAAATACTATGCAGTATCAAATTATATCCTCCCTTGTGGGTGGTCAACTGTTTGCAGGTACAGGTGTTACCTGTAATAAGCATATGTTCACTTCAAAATTTGCTACGAATGAAACTGTAATATCAAGGAAGCTGGCCAAGCTGTAAGAAGTTTTAATGTGACAAACCATTCTCGTCGATACACTTGAAGCTTTTCCAGCAACCCTTCAAGAGTTAGGACATCCTGCACTACAACTGTATTTTATCAGAATATTGCAAATTTTGCTCCATTTGCTAAAACACTGGTTACTAAAAATTCTGTGTAAATATGCAAGGTTGATTATTGATGGTGCTACAGTAATGTGTATGTGGACACGAGACGAGTGTAGCCAACTAGGAGACGAGTGTAGCTAACTAGGAGAGATGAAGGTCCAAGCAAGTGTCTGCCACCATCCCNCCCCTTGCTCTGCTGACACGCATGTGTGAGCTTGTCCTCGACACTGTCATGTGCATGAACTTCTGCCCAACTTGCACTGGATAGTAGCTTTAGGCCTAGTCTGGCAGTAGTCGTTTTGTTTGGTTAGTTTTGTTTTGTCAGGTTGGTACTTGGTCTAATCTATTTTGAACGGATTGTTTTTTAATCTAAGAATTTAATGTTAATTGAAAGTGAAGAAAAATGTGAAAAATAGCATGTATGTGATGTACAATTGCAATTTTTTTTGTATTATTTGTTATGTATCCTGTTTCATCTTGCATAAAGTTTTAGTCGAGTCATGACTTTGTGGCATGTTTTAACAGTCCTTGAAATTGTGTAACTCTCTTGTGTACTACCTAACAACTTTTTAGTTTTATCCCTCTGATCTGTTGTTCAGTTAAACTAGCTCCAAAGCTAGTATGGGAAGAAGTTGTTACCCAGGAGGATGTGAATAGTTCTGAAATGTTGGTGGTTAAGTTGGCTGCAAGTGGACTGTAGCTAACAGCATGCTGGATGTTAAGCTTTGTATGTATTTTGTTACTGTAGTAGCTAGGTAATGCTTGTGTTTGAAGTGTGCATGTGTGTGAAGAGGGAGGTGTGACAGTTTCGGTGTGCTCTTGCAGGCAGAGGAGGTGCCTGAGACGGAGACTCTGCCCGCCGAGCAGGAGGCCAGCGAGGAGAAGGCCGAGGAGACGAGCGAGGAGAGGACGCGCGACCAGACGGAGAGCAGCGCCCAGGTACAGGTAGTCAACATGGAGCTCACGGCGAGTTGCGAGGGCGGCCAGCGCTGGAGCCGACCCGGCACCCCGGTGCCCTGCCCTGTGCNCAGTCGCAGCTGCTCGTTGCGGACTCGGAGACGCAGGCCTTCCTCTCGGACGACGAGGACGCCCCGGTCATCCTCAGCGGCAAGGTGACGCTATCCCTCATCGGCCTGGACCACGACAAGCAAGGAGATGAAGCTCCGAGGACTCCCACCGCAGCAGACGAGGCAGGTGGTCTGGGCAGGTTGGGTGCTGACGTGGGTGAACCCTTAGACAACAATGAAAAGGAGGAGCTACTAGCTTCCTCTCTCACGCCTGGTATCACAGAGGACTCCACTGGAGCTGTAACTGAGACTGCAGTGCTTGACGAGGCGTGTTTGGCAGCCGAGGTCAGTCGGGCAGGAGTTAGTCCCCCGGCTACCGTGGCACCGAGTCTTGGTACAGAACTCGGTGCAATAGAGGAGACCAGTAAAGATGCACATTTCCTGGGTGGTGGAGGAGGAACACAGGTTCTAGAATCTGCAGTCGTCAAGCAAGACACGGATGTGCAGGGTGGACAAGATGCTAGTAAAGATGAAGTGGAGAAAATAATGGTCCAGGAAGAGGTACTGGGGAAGGAAGAAGTGGAAGATGAATTGGAAGTAGACAAGGATGATGTGAAAGAGGAGCAAAAATTCAAAGAGGACGAATTTGAAAAGGAGTTGGAATTAGATAAGGACGAAGTGAAAGAGGATTCTAAATTAGAAGTGGAAGAAGAGGCAGGATATGAAAAAATCAAAGTTGAGGTAGTGGCACTAGAGAAGGAGGAAGTGAAGGAAGAGGAGGAAGTGAAGGAAGAGAAGGAGGAAGTGAAGCAAGAGAAGGAGGAAGTGAAGGAAGAGAAGGAGGAAGTGAAGCAAGGGAAGGAGGAAGTGAAGCAAGAGGAGGAGGAAGTGAAGGGAGAGAAGGAAGATGCAAAAGCAGATGAGAGAAAAGTGGTAGAGGAGGAAAAAATAGAAGTGGAAGAGGAGGAAGAAATAGAAGTGGAAGAGGAGGAAGAAATAGAATTGGAAGAGGAAGAAGAAATAGAAGTCGAAGTTGAGAAGGATGTGAAAAAGGGTGAAGAAGTTGATGAGGGAAAAGTAGAAGCACAGGAGGATGTGAAAGAGGTGAGAGTTGAGGAAGAAGTAGAAGTGGAGGAAGAGGAAGAAGAAGAGGTGGAGGTGCCAGTGACCACAGATGCTCACAGGCAGAGACGAGATGATGCGACAGGTGTGTCATCGCAGGAGGATTCACTTCAGGTGCATTAAGTTAATGTTTCCACCAGTGTGTTCCTAAGCCAGGAGACTAACCAGCTAACAGGCCTGGCCAGCCATCGGCACATTCCTCTCACATTCAGTTTGTGCATGATCTGGAGTCTCCTCTTCAACTTTGTTCTGCTTCCACTAATGTACCATCATGAGTGCAATGTAACAAACAATTGCTTAGTTTCTGCTAACATATTTTGTGATAGTGTTTTATACTACTTAATTACATTTTGTATGTCCAGCAGTATGAAAGCGTAGTTTGAAACATTGTGCATTTTCCAGTGTTGTATTCTTTGAGAGGTGTGTGAAGTTCGTTGCAGTACAAACGTCGTCAAGATGTGACCACGTGCATGCTGCGTGCTCCACCTCTGCGTCGTGTCCCANATGTGACCACCTCTGCGTCGTGTCCCCCACAAAGCTGCGAACAGATTGTGATGATTCACTTGGGGTCCAAATGTAGCAGTCATCTAAACTGCTGTGTGGTGTGAGATCTGACTAAAGAGTCCCACAGTCACGTGATGTTAGTAGCAGTTGTAATGGAGATGGTAAGCATGGTGAGGAATGTGTGCGTGTCACAGCGGCCAAACTGCATGCTGTCTCCGCCTCGCTAGAAGCATGTGACTATCTGTCCTGGTCCTTTGTCTTCATGACAGGCTCTGGGACGGTGGGAAGCTGGATGATCTGCGGGAGCGCTGTAGGTAGTGTACAGGCCAGGAGGCTCACAGTCTCATTCAAAAGCTGTAAGAGTCTACGATTGTAAGTGGAAGGTTGCACGAAAGCAGTATATAACAAAATTCTGTTACATGTGTCACGTTAATGCTTTTTTTTTCTCTTTAAAGTAAAATTTTAAATTCTTGCCCAAACACCCTGTTTCGACAATGTAAAAATATTTCACTTTAACATACAAAATTTACAGTATCTTTCAGTACAACAAAGATTATTTTACCTTTTCTCTTCTAAAATGGAGTTAATTAAATGACCACACGCAGACTTTATATATAAGTATACAGGTCGGCCGGGCCGGGCGGTGGCTTGCTGTGTAAGCATCGGAGGCAGTTAGGATGGCAGTTGATGCTGGCTTACGACCTGCAGGCCGGCGCCGAGGCAGTCTGATGGCCGGCTGCTATAGGCGACTCAGGGCCTCGTTCGGGGGCGGCCGGTGCTGGGCTCCGGGTGATGGTAGCAGGCGGCGGTGATGCCCACACCTACAGGCGGCAGAGTCGAAGGTGGACGACGACTGGATGTGGAGTCCTGCTGGTCTTTTGGGGTTGCTCAAACAACTGTCTTGAGGAGACTGAGGAGTGAGGCACCAGCAGCTGGCGGGCGGCTTGTGCCTGTTATCGAGCGGAGGAAAGACTGAAGGTCGACTGGGATGGGTGATTTGGCAATTGGTTGGTTGTAGGAGCCATAGTTGCCTTCTTGTAGGCCCACTTAGTCCCTCCTCGTCGGGTGAATGGCATGGGGTAATTTCTACTGGTCGTCGCAGAAAACAAGGGGCAGGTGACAGAATTCCCTATCTAGAGTACCCAGATGCAATGACGTCATGTCACATCAGTCCTAACTCTCCATCTGGCGAATTTCACGCGGTGGGTGGAGCCGGTTAGCTGATTCGGGTTGTCCAGTTGCTTCCTCGTGAAATGTACCTAGTAGTGGGCTTTACTGTACGTGTGTGCAAAGTGCCTTTGCGCACGGGGTCCACATTCTGGGTGGCCGGCAAATCGTGTGAGGTTATTTTTTGCGACTAACATACTGCCCAGTTAAGGGAGCCCGCAGTCCTTTTATATTTTCGGAAAATGGTTGGCAAGATGCATTCACCTGCCTCTGCTTTTATGTTTTTATAATAAAAATGAAACAAGAAAATAAGTAAACAGTAGAATTTTATACTTTACAGTGGTATAATATATTGGAATACACTGAAGAGCCAAAAAAACTGGTACACCTGCCTAATATCGTGTAGGGCCCCCGAGCACGCAGAAGTGCCACGAGACGACGTGGCATGGACTCGACTAATGTCTGAAGGTATGCAGGACGTAATTCACACCACGAATCCTGCAGGGCAGTCCACAAATCCAATCTGCGCCAATTTGAGAAAGGGCTGCACTTCTGTCACATTTAATGATTCTCGTCAGTCGTCATTTGTCCCGTTCTTTCACGATCTTTTTCCGGCCGCAGCGATGTCGAAGATGTGATGTTTTGCCGGACTCCCGATATTCACGGTACACTCGTGAAATGGTCGTACGCGAACATCCAAATGTTGTCGCTACCTCGGAGATACTATGTCCCATCTCTCGTGCGCCGACTATAACACCACGTTCAAACTCACTTAAACCTTGATAACCTGCCATTGTAGCAGCAGTAACCGATCTAGCTGCCGACCGCATCGCGTTACTCTGATTGGTTCCATACCTCTGTTATTTGCATATGCACCCCTATACCAGTTTTTTTGGCTCTTCAGTGTACGTAGCAGGTGTGTAATTTGGAGAAGTTGAGTTATGCAAAAACTTGTTTTGCCAAATACTGGTAATTATGCTGTGTCTGTTCTGAAATTTTATTAATACTAAGACTAGCTATACTTGTGTACATCTGTCTCTGAATTCAGTTAATACTTTCGAAAATAACAACTATCTGAAAAAAATGCTAATTTAAATTTTTGAACACTTTTTGTGGCAGTGAGTCGAGTCAAGATTTAATTTGTAACTCGCCTCAACTGGAATTTTTGAACTGATGCACACCCGTACAATTCATACAGTAAATGCTACACCTCAGTTAATGAATTAAAATGTAAGGTATCCACACCTTCGTTGTCCATCTCTGTACTTTTATATTCCCTATAAGGCTATAAAGCAGAATTTATTAATGCTTTTTAATATTTTGTTCAATGGCGTGTACCGAGTGACACACATGTCTAGTTTGAGAACGTTGATTTATACTTGCTACTATTTGCTCCAACGTAAGAAATTTTGTAACAATTGTTAGTGTGTGAAAATAAGACACAGTTTAATTGTCTGGAAGTAAAAATTGGGAAGTCGTATATTAGAGCAAATATTGTACGACAAGCGGACTGAAGTGACGCTGCAGCGTCGCAACTACAGTGTGGCTTTAGTGCACTTTACTCAACTAGCTTTCACCCATCGCAGATTATTATTTTTGTTTCGTTGACAGGTAGTGTTGGTCACGCGTGATGCATGTGGTACCTGGTTGAGATGCATGTTTCTGCAGCTTGTGCTAACATAAGTGCAGTTGCATGGCGGTCTTTCAAAACTAACATGTTTTGTAACAAGAGAGAGTGCAGTTAATTAATGTGCAAGTGACGTTGTCTGGTATTAATGGATGTCCATGTGTAAGTTACTAATACACTGAGCCGTGTGTAGATTAGTTGTGACTTGAGGAAGTTTTCAACTGTTTTTCATGTTTGTTACGCTGCAAGGAATAAATGGTTTCTCACACATTTGAGATAACTGTGTCTTGACGTACAGGAGTTAGGTGATTTGCTCTGAGATAACCTTATTGGTTTTTAATTGAACGTGAATTTAATTTAGTCACATTTGGCAGTGTATACAAATGTTGAATTGGTGGAATATTTTGAAACTACAGATAGGTTAAATATATGTGTTGGTGGATTGAAGAGAGTGAGCATGTGATGTATGCTTACAGACGGCAAAGGAGACTGCAAGCGAGGCAGTGGAGTACGAGGAAGAGGAAGAAGAAGAAGAAGAGGAGGAGGAAGAGGAGGAGGAAGTAGAGGACGAAGGTGAAATATATCACAAGTATTATTTTGGATTAATTTGGCAGCTGTAGAGCATCTTAGCTCACTGTATAACGAGCATCAATTTGCTCTCTTAATTATGCACACTTCCTTGTTTGGATGTGTGCTGGTGCTGAGTATAATAATATTCTGAGATTAAAATTTTCCTAACCTAATATTTACTAATGAAATATCAAAAGCATCATCAGTTGAAAATAAATTTCACATCCCCGAGTACATTCTCAGTACATGGAAAATTAAAAACTACATAACATGAAGTGCTGCTAGTTATATTTGACATAGCTGCAATTGTTAAAAATCATTGGGATTTATATGAAGAATAAATCTGTAGTTCTGGATGCCACTGAAAAAACATTTCCAAATTTTCCATGTTTGTTACATAAAAAATATTTTCGTGCTCTAGGTTTATAAGTTCATGCAAAATCACACAGTGGTGTGGTGTGTGTGTGTGTGCGTGTGCGCGCGTGAGTGCGTGCGTGTGTGTGTGTTTTTTTTTTTTTTTTTTTTTTTTAAAGAAAGACAGACAGGGGATGAAGGTGAGAAAGAAGTTGAGGAATTTAATTTGTTTTAGGGAACCTTCCCTGAGATCATTCTATAGTAGTGAGCACGCATGGCTACAATGCTTTGCAGACAGAACAAGAGAGTTTTGTCACTGTTTGCTGTGACAAGTGACATAAACTGATAAACGCTCCCTTCCTGAGGTCATTTCCTTCTAGACGCATTTTAGGGTTGTGCGTATGTGACTTTTTTTCTCACAAAAAAAGGAAATATAAAATACCGTATGAACTTTTGTAAAACTGAAATGAAAATGAAAAATGAGTTAACAACAGCTCAGTCGTAACGATAGTTTTAACCAATTTATATTGATTGCTTGAGTCTAGTTGAACTCCCAAAGATCGACTCGTCATTCAGGTAGAGTTTTTTCCCAGCAGGGATCGAGCTACGAAATGTACAACTCAAGTCACAGTGTTTTTACGTTATAAACAAACAAATATTAGCACCTAACAATTACTTTTCGTGTCTTGCGAATCAATAATTTCACGTCATTAACACACTCAAGTTGCATCATAATGATGATAAGTCTGCAACATGCATTACACTCGTTTATTGTTCGTGATGTTCGGCAGCAATGAGATGTGCTGATTCACGACATGCTGCTTCTTATTGCTGCCTGAGTGGCGGCGGTGTCGCTGCGCCAGGCGACAGATAGTGGTCAAGGTCGACAGGTACGGTCTCGGCACGACACAAATACATACAATCATATTATGTATTTAAACATGAAAAGCCTCTTTATCTTGTGGCATGTCACGCCTTCAGCAGAAATATGTGTACTGTAGATACGGTACACTTGCCATTATTTTTCTCAAAAATACGGTTTTAAAAATGTGTGTGTATATATATGTAAAAAAAGAACTATCAACAAACAAAAACTTTTAATGAGAACTGCTTGTCCACTCACCCGGCAGCACGCCGACACCTGGAAGCTACCCTCCCACGCCATTCCTACCAATAGTAGTCATTCATTCATTGATTCATTGCGGGAGAGAGTAGGCAGCACCGTGAATTACTTAACCAAGCAAAGGATTATTCTTATTGGTAGAAACTAGCCCCAAACTTTTTTCTTGGCACACTGTAACTATGAGGGGAGGAAGTTATCAGTCCATTCACAACTTCAACTTTTCTGAAGCCCAGCTAAAGTTATGCTTCCAGTATATTCTTCCGCCTCATGCAAACAAAGCTTCACTGAGTCTAGAAAATTAGGCTACACCAAAGGTACGATGCACACCACATTTGTGTGCAGTCAGTGTAATACTATTTTGCATTACAACTATTTCTTACTAGGCTGCACCAACGCACTTAATTTATCCCTGTTTTTATCCATATTACAGTGGAACCCCGATTTAGCAAAATGTCACGGTTCCTAAAAATCTTTTGGCCAATGTCTACCTTTTGAAGTTATTAATATTATTTCACTTCAAAAAAAGTGTGATTTTAAGACAAAAATAATGTGATAAAATGGTTTTGTTATCAACTTAAATAATTAATTAATTCAAAACCACAACCTCATATTTTTCAGTACACTCGTGACTGTTTTGCGTTATGTGGCATTTGGATTAGGTATGTGCTTATGCATTATTTAGCGACATAAAGGTGTCAAATATGCCCTTCAGGATATCAGTTTATTCAGAGAATGTGTGTGTATTGGAATATAATTTTATAAATCCTCTGATCTCCCCACAAGGAGTTACTGAAAATTAACTTTAAGCTTGGTAATGCAGGTCACTGGATGTTCAAACAATTTGTGGTGACAAGGAGACGTCAAGTATGCACTTCTAGGCTCACAGTAGGCAAAGGAGTATTTGCACACCATGTGTTTGTGGGGTTTCTCATAAAGCATGGTCTATTTGTGTGCTAAATTAATTAGAGTAGCAGGAGGGTGACCTGGTGCATTGTCAATTATTAGCATCACTTTAAATGGGATTTCTTTTAATTGGCAATTACGTTCGACTTCAGGAATAAAATGATGGCCAAACCAGTTTTCAAAAAGAGAACCTGTCACCCAAGCTTTCGCATTAGACTTCCAAATGGCGGGCAAACCAGCTTTAGATTTATTTTTTAAGGCTTTTGGATTTTCTGAGCAATAAACTAAGAGAGGTTTCAATTTACAATCACCAGCTGCATTTGCACCAACCATAACTGTCAATCGATCTTTGGCGGCTTTAAAACCTGGAAAGGTTTTCTCTTCACGCGCGATAAAAGTTCTTTTAGGCATTATCTTCCAAAAAAGACCGGTTTCGTCTACGTTGAATATGGTTAGGCTAGTGCAGCCACCTTCTTCTATGATTGTCTTGAGTTTTTCTGGATAGAAAGATGCAGCTTCTTTATCAGCGCTTGCCGCCTCTCCACTCTCTGCGATGCTATGCCAATTACAACGACTTTTGAATCGGCAGAACCAGCCTTTACTAGCTTTAAACATTTCATCTTTGGCCGCCTTCCCAGCTTCTTCTCTTAGTCTCTCAAAAATCTGCTTAGCTTGAGAGCACACCATGTTTTGATCAACAGGACAATTTTTCACTCGTACTTGATTATTACATCATAATTATAACTATGTTTCCATCTGAGCGATAATGCCATGACGTTTACGAATGATGCTTGAATTCAAAGATTGAGAATCTTTCACAGCTTCCACAACTTTTTCTCTACCTTTTATAATCGTTCGAACTGTTGATTCCGGTAGGCCAAATTTCTTTACCAATTCACAAATTTTAATATTTGCTTCAAAGTCTTTGATAATATTCAGTTTACACTCCAAAGATAGTGATTTTCTTTTCTTGTTTGATTCAAATGACTCATTTTTTGTTCTTTTGGATGACCTAATTAGAGTTAACAATAAAACGTACTGCGTACGTAAAACAATTCCACACGAAACACGTTCGAACCTGTCGTAAACCGAACACTGACTGGGTGGGGTGGGAGAGCCGAGGCGCTCAAAGAGAAAAACCGCGTATCTCCGAATTCGCGTAAAACGGGGTAGCGTAAGTCGGGGTGTTACTGTATTTGATTCTAAGCTGAACCAACCCTTGTTTTTCTTTAATATTTTAGAAAAAGTTTGTGACTTAGAACCAAGCAAATATATTATTATTTTAAGTGTTGTACACATGGCAGGAAATTAGTTTTATAAGGTGTAGTTATGAAAATCATAATTATTTGGGGTTTTGTTGCTTCATTGTATCAAGTTGTGCTAATCAAATTTTCGCATAGACATAAGAAATGGATGCAGTGAGATTTGAAGAGTTTATTGTGATGGACAAAATTCCGTGCGATGTGAATTGTCAATGAAAAAAATGGAGTGGTGGGTGCTGCTTGTGCTTGCAGACGAAGACGAGGATGAGGGCACGCCCCCGCGGCTGAACAGCGTCCCAAACTGCGCAGACGAGGCAGCCACTACTACCAACTACACAACAGGTGTGCCACTTCTCTTGCTTGTGTTCTGACACTTAGTTTATAGTGTCGTGTTTGCAGAAGAGTTGCCGGCTGCTTGTTCGTTACAGCTGCTGCCGAGGCAAGTGTTATAACAGAGAGGACTGGGTAAATGTCCAGGGTATCAGTTAGGAGGGGGCTAAATGTTAAAAAACTATTTTTTTTCTACTCGAAATAAGAATTGAGTTTTAATATTGGGTTTTACTTGGCGTTGTTAATGATGCTTTGATGATTTGTGTGTAAGAACAGACTTGATTTGTGTGAGTATAGTTTTAAAACGTTAAGTGATGCCAAGTTCGGGAAGCATGCTGCTACAAACAGAATGATGAATTTGAATTATTGGAAATAGTTCAGAAAGAAGTGTTACGCTCAGGGCGTCAGTTCCCTGCGCCCGGGGTCTCTGTGCTGCCAGACAGTATTGTAGTTGAAAATGTGAAATAATTAATTTTTCAATTTGACTGTGTTTTCTGAAAGCAAACTAGAAAATCTGAGATGTAAGTTTATTACAAACTCACATGTTGTGTTGTCGAGGAAATATATATAACTTTGAAGGAAGAATGCGGTCAGTCGAGTTTTCAGCCAACATGTCAAAGACACCCAAACCTGACACGCTATATAATAACTTCTAGATTTGATTCTTCGAATGTGATGTACGGATTACATAGCTTGTTGCAGTTGCAGAAACTTGTGCGAATGCAAAGGCGGCAAATTTGGTTTTTTGTAGCATGACATTTGCAGAGAAGAACATCTTGGCATTCATGGAGTCGTTTGGGACACACATTGCTACCAACACCAAACGATGACAAAAGGTTGTTGGTCATTTCAGAAGAAATTTTCTCTAGCACGGTGTGGTGCAAGTCGAAATCGCAAGCGCATCGCCGTGTTGGCCGGTTTAGAGTCGAAAGAACAGCAGGAAACTCGGAACTTGGGTAGATACAGGTGTTGGCAGCCACTGGAATGGTGGAGTTTCTATGTGGATGGAAACAAAGGCCCCGGAAATGCTCCACTGGCTTTGTCAGATCTGTCGGCTGCTCAGATTCAGTAGAATGAAGACTTGCCAAAGGAGCAGTGGGAGTTCTATAGTGGGGTACATAGTCTTTCTATGTACCCCACTATTACTGAGTTACTGTGCATACGGCTCTGTGCACGTCTCTCTTCATGTCCACTCCATGTTTACATAGCAGCGCTTGCAATTTGTTCAGTTAATAAAACACACAAAGCCAGTCACTTTCAAATTCCCAGGCACGATCAAAAACAGTTACAAAGTTTGGCAATCTCAACCAGTTTTGCACGTAAGAAGCGGATTACAAGACAGCCCTCCTTCAATAGTTGCCAATAGAGTATTTGATGGTTGTCAAGAACCTAACCACAAAGCACAGAATATGAGGAAAGTCAGCAGTGTTAGAAACACCGTGCAAATGTTGAGTGTTTAATTATTAGATCAGAAAAAAAAAATTCATCTGTATTATATGTACATATTCACCAACTGTTTTGACAAGAATTGTTTTTTTTATAAATAACAAAATATAAGTTACATTATAAAAAATAGACAGAATGCACAAGTACTCGTAGCGTGGTACTCAGAGCAGAGATAGATACACACAAACAAAAGTGAGACGTACACATTTACCACACGGATGCGCGGTCGCGCAACATTTCACTGGCTAGGCCGGCTTCGTCAGGCGGTGAGCGGTGGCACACTTGCCGCTTGATGAAGCTGGCATAACCAGCAAAATGTCATGAATAACGCCCTACGAGTACTTGGGCATCATGTCTAGTGTTTATAATGTAACCAGTAGCCAAGTGGCGTGATTCTGCCAGTGAACGAGCGCTTTAGCTATTCGAGTGCAACAATAATCTTTTGACCTTGCTACCAATCAATGTATGAATCATTCTCATTGCGCAAAACATTGTTTGTTTAAGTCAACAGTGTGATCACTGTGCAAATAGTTTTAACAGCATGCCTCGTATGTGAAGTAAATGAGACATAATGTTGTTTAACTAATGGAAAATTGTAAAACAAAATGTTTGTAATAGTTTTTTTCATGATAAAATAAGATGAGGCATTTTAGTCTTCAGCGCATAATTTAAAAAGTTTGGGAAGTCAAACCCAGATTTAGTGTATTCCAGTTTACGTTAAACAAAAACAAAGGGGGAAAAAATTATAAAAGCTAGGTTTTCTAAACCACGTTCACCTTGGTGAAGATGGGTTCCCCTAGATTATGTATGATAGCCAGAACACAGGCTTTTGAAACTGTTTCATTAAAAGTTATGAAAGAAACTGTCAGTTTATTATATCAGTAATGATCCAGTTGTGTTCTCGAGTACAAATTATTTAAGATGAACCTGCGTTTGTAATGCTGGTTCCGAGTTTTGGTTGTCATACCAACAACCAGGCCTAATTGATAACTACAAACAACCTATTCCCAGAGGACAATCTACTGTGGTATAATAAACTCTGTAAATTGAGTGAAATGCTTAGTCCTATATTATCACATGTATTGTGGTACTGTTTCAAGGTTTCCTTTCCTCTGCATACAGTAGCAGATTTGTAATCCCATTGGCTTTGAAATAAACAGAGTGACACTAAGGATGCGTGTGTTTATTACATATGTTGAAGAAAACTACCAAATGGAAAGAATTTCATTGAAATGTTTGTACGTGAGTGTTTGATAACGTAGAGAAATTAGCATTTTAAAGTTATCTAGTATTCAGAATAATGCAGACAGTAAATATTTTCCTTAAAATATCATCAACAAAATTTTCTCCAGAGGTTTAGGAGAACAATTCTGCTGTAAATTGCATTGATGGTATAAAATACACTACAGTGTAAATTCATCTCTAATGGAATAATACAGTTTAGTATAAATTATAATAATCTTTGTCTTTGAGATTTGTTGTGAATCAACAGAATTTGTGATTTTTTGATAAGAGAAGTTGCCGTAGAATAAATTCCAAACGATAACATAATCTCCCCGCAGCTTGAAGGGACGGAACATAGAGACGGCCTCTACTGAACGGCTCACTGCTGCAGGAGGAAAACCACGCGAATGCTGGGGCTACACACACCACACTGATAACACTGCTTTCTAGTATCACGCTGTTAAATATAGTCTACACGACTCGAGTTTTCCGACTGGTAATATGCAGGCGCAGAGCAGCTCTCATGTAACCGTACTTGGCCGCTGTCACTACCGAACTGAACTACCCCACCCCTTCATGCAGCTGCAATGGACTCCACATTCCTTGACNTACTTGGCCGCTGTCACTACCGAACTGAACTACCCCACCCCTTCATGCAGCTGCAATGGACTCCACATTCCTTGACACAATTTTGACTTCAGTACATTATTTTATCATTTTAATTTCACTATATCTATGGTTAGACTACCTGCCTTCCACCTGGGTGAACCAGGTTCGATTCCCAGCAAGGTTGGACCTGTATTTTGCATGTGGAAATCGTGCTGACCAGCGACAGGTTTTCTCAGAAATCACCTGTTTACCCCACCCTTTCCTTCCAGCGCTGCTCCTTACTCGCCTCACTTCACCTTCATCAGCTCTCAANGAACCAGGTTCGATTCCCAGCAAGGTTGGACCTGTATTTTGCATGTGGAAATCGTGCTGACCAGCGACAGGTTTTCTCAGAAATCACCTGTTTACCCCACCCTTTCCTTCCAGCGCTGCTCCTTACTCGCCTCACTTCACCTTCATCAGCTCTCAAGACCTTGATGTTAAGAGCCACCCAAATCTCTTAACTCACACTCACTCACTCTCTCTCTCACTCACTCTCTCTCACTCTCTCTCTCACTCACTCTCTCTCACTCTCTCACACTCTCACTCTCTCTCTCACACACTCACTCTCTCTCACACACTCACTCTCTCATGCTCTCTCTCTCTTACTCTCTCACTCATTCACACTCACTCTCTCTCACTCACTCTCACTCACTCTCACACACTCACTCTCACACACTCACTATACCTGGTTGTGAAGTATACTTAAGGTATGTATGTAATGGTTACCTTCAAAGNTACTTGGCCGCTGTCACTACCGAACTGAACTACCCCACCCCTTCATGCAGCTGCAATGGACTCCACATTCCTTGACTTCAGTACATTATTTTATCATTTTAATTTCACTATATCTATGGTTAGACTACCTGCCTCCCACCTGGGTGAACCAGGTTCGATTCCCAGCAAGGTTGGACCTGTATTTTGCATGTGGAAATCGTGCTGACCAGCGACAGGTTTTCTCAGAAATCACCTGTTTACCCCACCCTTTCATTCCAGCGCTGCTCCTTACTCGCCTCACTTCACCTTCATCAGCTCTCAAGACCTTGATGTTAAGAGCCGCCCAAATCTCTTAACTCACACTCACTCACTCTCTCTCTCACACACTCACTCACTCTCTCTCTCACTCTCTCACTCTCTCACTCTCTCTCTCACACACTCACTCTCTCTCTCTCACACACTCACTCTCTCTCACACACACTCACTCTCTCACTCTCTCATGCTCTCTCTCTCTTACTCTCTCATGCTCTCTCTCTCTTACTCTCTCACTCATTCACACTCACTCTCTCTCACTCACTCTCACTCACTCTNCTCTCTCTCTCTTACTCTCTCACTCATTCACACTCACTCTCTCTCACTCACTCTCACTCACTCTCACACACTCACTATACCTGGTTGTGAAGTATACTTAAGGTATGTATGTAATGGTTACCTTCAAAGNTCACTCACTCTCACACACTCACTATACCTGGTTGTGAAGTATACTTAAGGTATGTATGTAATGGTTACCTTCAAAGTGTGCTGTCTAGTGTACCAAGCTGATAAATGTAGGGAGTGGTGTCGGGTGGATGTAATAAACACGAGTGTGTGTTTTCAGCAAGCGCAGCAGCTGAGGCTACCAATGCCACCGGGCCAGAAGAGACGGCCGCCGACCTGTCTGCCTTAGAGTCCATCGGCCCAGACGACGACAATGTGAGTATGGCCATTCCTCGTGCCATGATTGTTGTTTGCGCTCCTACATTGCCTTGCTAGTTTTCTCCAAATTTGTGCCACACTTGACTACAGTGCATCATGTATGTGAATTTTCAAGACGCAAGTCACTGCCTGAGTACTTATATGATAATATGCATTGTGATGTTTTTAAATTTTCCCTCCATTTTGACTGTTGATCACCTACCACCCAGAGTGGACACTCCCGTTGCGTGGTGGCTCGTCATGCAAACTTCTGCTTGTGAGTTTTCTCGGGTGCTGAAACATGCTTGCTTACGTCCTGTGTCCTATGTGCTGGAACATGCTCACGTTGCATGTCCCACATGCTGGAACATGCTTACTCATGTTGCATGTCCCACATGCTGGAACATGCTTACTCATGTTGCATGTCCCATGTGCTGAAACAGGCGTGCTCACGTGCTGCTAGATTCTCGAATAAAACGTCACGTCGGTAGCAAATTACGTTTTAATACATATTATAACACAAAAATTAAAAATCCATGTATTAAAAGTAAAGATTTTTAATTGTTAATAAAAGTGTTGTGAATAAAATGTGAGACACTCGGACTGGCTCAGAACAAAAGAGTGGCTATAATGTGTAGTAGTGAAGAACACAATAGCAGTACAAATATTACAATACGTAAACAATAAAGTGAACACAAGACATTATCACTTACCATTCATTATATGTATAAATATATACACACACAACCAGCGCGTGCACACACACACGCACACACACGCACACACACGCACACGCACACACACACACATGCGCACACATTTGTACTAAGGCATTAATAAAGTTCGGTGATGGAAAAGTAAGTTGTATTGCCACAGGAAAATAAAGTGCCTTAGGAGAGTGTACCCTTTTTTCCTTAGCATTTGGTTAATACACTGCAGCTGCATTACGTATTTTCTGCCTGTAATGACATGTAAAACGACGCAATATGCCGCTTGGAAACACATGTGAACTGTGGCCAGTTTTTTTGCTAACTTTATAAAACACAGCAGTGGCATTATTAAATTAANTTATCACTTACCATTCATTATATGTATAAATATATACACACACAACCAGCGCGTGCACACACACACGCACACACACACACATGCGCACACATTTGTACTAAGGCATTAATAAAGTTCGGTGATGGAAAAGTAAGTTGTATTGCCACAGGAAAATAAAGTGCCTTAGGAGAGAGTACCCTTTTTTCTTTAGCATTTGGTTAATACACTGCAGCTGCATTACGTATTTTCTGCCTGTAATGACATGTAAAACGACGCAATATGCCACTTGGAAACACATGTGAACTGTGGCCAGTTTTTTTGCTAACTTTATAAAACACAGCAGTGGCATTATTAAATTAANACTTGGAAACACATGTGAACTGTGGCCAGTTTTTTTGCTAACTTTATAAAACACAGCAGTGGCATTATTAAATTAAACATTTTCCGTTTAACGACATATGGAAAGGAGGAAGAGGACATTTATAAACACATTGCAAGCATCCCTCGCCTGTTGTATAGTATAATTTCTTATTTTTACACGAGTGTGATGGTCTGTCTCTTGCTTCCACTTAGGTTAGAATCACAATCCAAAAACAGTGTAAGTAAAAGGTAGTGTAGGCTAACAGCTGTAGCAGAAAAAAAAAGTCAAAAATAGAAATCTAAATCTTAGTCAGTGAAGAAAAGCTAAAAATTCAATTTATTACAACTCTAGACAGGAAAAAAACGTAGGTATCGTCGAGCAAACTTCTCAGGAATAATGATACCAAAATGGGTTGAACAGGTGAGATAAAAAAAAAAGAGGTCTGGTTTTTTTTTTGCTGATTGCTACGTGCATTGACTGTCGCTGCTGCCTCGGGGCGGGTCGTGGGATGTACCGTGCTGCGCATGTGTATCCCAGTACACAAGTACAGTACAGAAAAGAGAACTGCACCAGCGGAGGTGGTGCTGTAAAACAGCTGTGAGGTCAACGATCTTGCTCGCACGCTGTGCACTAGTGACATTTCTGCCATTCCCCCCTTCTTCACCCTGATCTTCCCTACCATATGATGCATTGTGTGAGGTTAGAGCCTGTACAACACATGTTATTTTTTAATGTTGAATTTTTCAAATCGGTTTTAATAGATTTTCGCAGCAATCTTTTAGTTTCTAAAATTTTTGTCTATTTTTCACGGTTCCTGGAAAATCTGCCGGTAAAAACGAGGTGCCTGTATGAAACGAGTGTGCCATACAAACGAGGTTTGAGTGTTTTTAAAAGAGGAACTATTAAATACAATATCTTGGGGCTGCTTGTATGTAACACTGTAAGGACAGCTTTGGGTTTGATATCTACCATCAGCAGCATGACATTGTCTGCAATTCTGTGACGTCCCAGCTAACGAGCGTTACTGGTGTTAGCTGGCGTCTGAGCTTGACTACGCCACCAGCCAGACGACGCAACAACTCAATATTTCCCTTGTCAGCCTATTCACCTCCCAACAAATGTTTCACCCAGGAGTTACCATACCTCTTGATAATAATTGGGTGGTGCACTGTTCTGCTGGATAAACAAACTTGTGTAGTACGGTAAAACCCCGATTTAATAANTTGATAATAATTGGGTGGTGCACTGTTCTGCTGGATAAACAAACTTGTGTAGTACGGTAAAACCCCGATTTAATAATGTTTCGCGGTTATCAAAATTTTTGTAGCCAATTTGCTGTTTTGTTAAATTCAAATTTACCCATTTTAACACTCCTTACACCAACAAGGTGTTATAGAAATGTTTTTTTTTTAAGTTAAGACAGTTTTTTGTCATAGATGGTGGAAAATAACACTTTTATTTAAATTAAATACTAAAGTAATTAACTAGGCAGATGTTCTGCAAATGAAATGATACCCAACAAGACCATAAACAATCTGTAATCAAAGAAAATAAAATTTAAACATTGTGCATCGCCTAACTTTGAACAAGTGCAAAATCCATTTCCGAAAGCCTTTTTGTACAAAATTTGGATGATTTATTAACGAAATCGTAATTAATACAAACAGTAAGAAGTATTCTGATTAAAAATATGTTATAACAAGTCCATAAACTGTCTTATGTTAACGAGAAAAAAGTTTAAACTTTTAACCAGTGCCATACCCATTTCTGAAAGCTTTTTTGTACAAAAATTAGACGATTTATTAACGAAACACAAATTAATTTCAGTAAGCAGAAGCCTTTTAGATATAAATATATACATCCCAGAAGGTTGTGGATCTCCTCTTACCGCCACAGAAATGTAAACATTGTGGCTCGTACTATGGATATATTTTGCCAGCGTATATTTTTAGCCAGTGCGAAGGCCACCTTTCTCACTTAAATGAAATAAATAAATAAACAAACAATTGTTTGTACGCTACACCACAATCACGCCTTCATTTATCCAACACACTGACGGCCCGTAGCGGCACATGCACACAGCTGGTGCGAAAGACGTGACCCACTTTTCAAGGGCATCTGCGACACGTGCGACAGAGAAGTGAGGCGGGTTGACGTAATGCATTGTATCCAAAACCGTGAATAAAATTGTATTCCATTAAAAAAAATTGCTTAAGCAGGTCGTTAACAGGCAATGCAGTCAATTCCAGTTGCAATCTGCAATCAAAATCCAAGAAGGAAAGCCAAAAATCAAAGTTATAACTGCACTATTGAAAAAAGTATCAAAACGTGGTGCCGTGTGCTTGCAAGATAAAAGGTGCTCATGGAAGGGAAAGGGGAAGATCTGTAACCTGCACTGTTATTGGCTACCGCTGTTGGTATGCGCGCGTGGTTGGAGGGCAGCTAGGCGCATGAGGTGTGATGGTCACGACGGAGAGGCAGGGGTGAAGAACAAAGGAGCCCTTCGCGATGTCACGTACCACGCAAAGTGTAACGTGCTAGACATGCAAATTACAGCCGCTGTAGTTTTAAACGGATTTTCAGTAAATTAGTTTTTTTTTTTCCTTGTGTTTGAACTGATGGTTTGTGGGTACCTACTGAGAAATACCTACATTTTATTGCCATGGGCCAGTGAATGTATTTTATTATAATTTTACTGCAATTTATTTAATTTTAGCAAAGATATTTTATTATTTTCATAACATTTTGGGTTTTTTTTGACGGTTCCTGAAAACATTTACTTTAGATTGCTGTTTTCGTTACCTTTGTACATTGGGGCTCGACTGTAATTGGGTTACCTGTTGTTACATATGACGATACAGTATCGAACTCTGGCCTCCATTGTCCCTGCACCTCAGGGACTTCTAAAGCAGAGATTTCCCTCTCTTTGCATTTTCCTTCATTTTGGAACATTTTTTTCCTGGTCTCTTGATGTGCGTAATAAAAAGGGGGTTCTACTGTGACATTTTAAAAATCACTTTCATTGCTCAGATGAAAACCTTGTCATCTGTGCCATTTCATCTACAATTGTAGTTCTGAAGCTCGTGGCTGCAAACGGGACTAACAACAGAATGACTGCATGCACTCACACATACTCAATGTTGTCCTTAGTGTCAAATACACCCAGTTGTATCAGACTGTCTTTAATAGTTTCTCTGTTGTTGATGTACAAGTGTAAACATTATTTTGGGTCATCTGGTGCATGCAAGTCAGTGATGGGTTGCGGTGTCGATGCAGTTTGCAGTAGTGTTGGGGATGTGTCGTCAGATGTTAGCCTCGCTGCGTTGTTGCAGGAGGACCTCGGGGATGAAGAGGAGGTGTGGAACGGAGACCTGGACTCTGAGGAGGAGGAGAGCGAGGAGGAAGAGGGGTCTCACGTGGCGGCCACCTCCCAGTCCCAACACCGTCAGCACGCTCGCTGATCACACCTCATACTCACCACACGTACATACTCTTTATCATACCATATCATCAGTTGACACTCATTCTTCTGTATAACAGATCTTACACTTGTAAAGGCCTAAAAATGAAGTCATTTAACTCGACAACAGCACAGTACTAGTTAATGCCGGCGTGTTGGAGGAACTTCACGAGCCATTCCCCTCACTTGCATATGTCCCATGGAGCAATGCAGCCAACTGTCGCTCGTGGAAATACTGAGTAGTTATCCACTCGTATCACGGATGTTGAAATGGCAGAACAGTTTAAGAAGATGTTCTCGTTATTCAAGTGGCATGTTGCACACAGGTATGCCTAAATTATTCACATTGTGATGTGTGTAGCCTTGCCTACCAGCATAGGTGCTGTTCCAACATCTCGGCCCTTAGTTCCGCCCCTATCTGCAGATACGCTTGATCGTCTCTGATCTGTGTTGTCTGCGAGGGTAGGAATTGAAACCTTTCATACTTTCCAATCAAATTGTGATAGTTTGTGTACCCTCGCTATATGTGCGGTACACATGCGTGATGTTTTCAATGTAACCATTAGATGTTACTTTCCTAATTTTATGTACCTTAAAACATTTAATAAAGCTCATTAACAAGATACTCGTGTGTTGTATTTTGAGTGTAAACAAAGGAATTGTGCGAGATGTGCTTTTTGGCAGCCAATACAGTGAAACATCATTAACATAAATTTCATGTGACCCAAATTTTTGCAGTTTCTAATGCTGAGGGTGTGTTAACAGGTGTTTGCAATAATTATAAAAAATCTCAGAAAATTAAAATGTTGACTTTGTGATTTAGCATGTNGGTGTGTTAACAGGTGTTTGCAATAATTATAAAAAATCTCAGAAAATTAAAATGTTGACTTTGTGATTTAGCATGTTGGAAAATAAATCATTCTTATCACCAGCATTATTCTCTTTACCAGTGTACTTGATATTACAGTGTAATAACAATAAATAAATATTTTTTATAAAGCATACAAATTAACATTAAATTCAGCATCTCACTCTTAAGGGGAAAGATGACAATTTTGTGTTAACGAGAACTTTTTATTAAAGAGAATTTTATCAACAAGGTATTACTGTTTTATCTGAGGAGATGTTGGTTCAAGTNCGACAAGGTATTACTGTTTTATCTGAGGAGATGTTGGTTCAAGTACTTGCAGGCTGGTACTTGTCAACACGTGGGACCGCTGTGGTGTAGTGTCCACGCTACTCTCTTCCCACCAAGAGGAACGCGGTTCTATTCTTGGTTGTATAACCCAGATGTTCGCATGTGGAAACGTGNGCTACTCTCTTCCCACCAAGAGGAACGCGGTTCTATTCTTGGTTGTATAACCCAGATGTTCGCATGTGGAAACGTGGCGGGCAGGCAGGTTTACTTTGTGCCATCCTTCCATTCCGCCACCACTCTATCTTCACGTTGTCTGCCCTCGCCGCTTGTAAGCGTCGAGCAACATCCTTGTCAACACACGCGTAGTAGAAGGAATGGCCCTCGTGTTCCCAATCCAAGGCAGCTACATCTGTGCTGCAGGAAACTTGATCTAGACGCTGCAATGCAGAACACAGTCTTCGCCTCCAACACACTCCGGCAGAGAAAGAGTGCCCATTGAGCAGACGCCATGCAGTTTTTCTTTATAAATGTTTGTGATAAAATTTTCTTTCATACTGTATTAAATTCAGTACACATTTGTATATTTTTATGAGGTTCACGTGCTTTCAAAGAATGATCTATTAAATTTTTTGGGGTAAAGTTACACTTTTTCAGTGAATCACATGTAAACGGTGATTCAAATAAAAAAATGTTTTTAACAAAAGTTGTAGAACGTAAAAAGACCTAAAGTTCCATAAGAAACAACATGTCTGAAAGAAAACTTAAAATCAAATTGTGAAGTCAAATGTTAAAATTTTCTATTGTTTAAGGGCCTTTATTTATTCTGTGGTGCCTTTACACAGGCAGGGTTGAAAGAAACTACTTTTGTGCAGCTCTCTAGAAAACTCTTCTGTAGCCACCATAGGGATCAGTTCAATTTTTCGGACTTGGGCGTCGGGGTAGCGACGTCATTTTGTGTTTGTGCCGTTTTCATGCGTTTAATGGACCTTCAGTTTTTGGATGTTTCGTCTTAAGATTTTTGTAGTCTTTTTTGTGTCTCATTCGAAATCGTCGATGGTGGTCGTGGGCGCGAGTTGTGAGACTATATAATTAAAAAAAAAAAAAAAATGTGCAGCTTAGCACCATTTTGTTGCACAATTGACACCACGTATTTTTGTGTGCGAGATACATTTTTATTATAATAGTACAAGTGAATTTGATGTATTAATTTTGTTACGATACATCTTTCAGGATTCGTAAATCATATTAATAGCCCCTAGTCTGCAACATCATGTCTACAGGATTCGAAATGCTCGCAAACATAACCCTATCATTAAAATTTTTGTTCAGCAAATTTAACGTAAAATATTTCCCGAAGTATTGATGTAAATTCAAATTTAAGTGCACGTTAATTTGTAATAGTATTTCCATCAAAAAATTAATATGNTCCCGAAGTATTGATGTAAATTCAAATTTAAGTGCACGTTAATTTGTAATAGTATTTCCATCAAAAAATTAATATGTAATAATAAAAGTTACATAACGATATATTACTTAAAAATATGTTTTATTCCTTATTTTTTATAATAAAATTCCTTTAATCATAATTTACAANCATAACGATATATTACTTAAAAATATGTTTTATTCCTTATTTTTTATAATAAAATTCCTTTAATCATAATTTACAAGAATGTTACAGATTTTCATCTCTTTATGTTTCCTCAATCAATAAATATGTAACAAATTTAAAATTTGCATGTTTTTATTTGCACTACACCAGTTACACCGCCTCAAAAGCTGGTGTAAATCTGTGCTACACGAATCTGCCCGTGTATCTGCACAAGGTAGAGGTCGGTCACAGAGTATCAACCCGTTACTTTGTGTCTGACACACACTTGTAGCAGGCATAGACTATAGACGTTGTAAACAGCTTATTTGTCTTCTGTGAATGTACCAAATATTGACCTGCCCCAATCATACACGACTGTCTAAGTCACATGGTCAACAGTGATGAAAGTGTTTGTTTATATCTTAATTTTTAAATGACAAGCACTTTTATATGAATTAAATAATTTTAACAATCTGAATTTAATCAAACTGCATTACAAATGGGTTTTGTGTATATATATATGTGTGTGTGTGTGTGTGTGTGTGTGTGTGTGTGTGTGTGTGTGTGTGTGTGTGTGTGTGTGTG
>NQII01000368.1:466998-486073 GCA_002778355.1 Clitarchus hookeri | reverse complement strand
GAGGTTTTCTCTGGTCTACCGATCAGTAGAGGTTGGACTCATGCTGGCAGTGGTTAACTCTGTATGCTGGAGGATGTCTGGAGAGAATCTCCCTCTCAAAGAAAGACTGAGCGGTGAGCTGCAACCTGCTCCGGTTGTGTCCTGGTAAGACACTAGGGGTGTGGATAGAACACCGGCCAGACCACATCCTTGGTATCTGAGGGCGAGGGTCTCAGAACCTTGTGGTAGGGTGTACCTGGTCGTACCTTGTGAATAAGGTTGGGGCTTTGAATTTGGTTAGCACAGATGCATGGCTGGGACACCTGCAATGAGAGGGCGTGATCCCTCTTCCCCACCGATTGGGCGGTCGAAGCGCGGGATGGCAGAATTGCTTAGAGCGCTGCGATAAAATATAAAAGTATGGTGGCCGAGAGGCTGCTGTATTTGCATCTAGTATGTTGTCGATGCCGATGGTGTTACGGATAGTAAGTCTTCAACCATTGATTCCGTCTTCATATTGTGGTAGAGTACACGATCGTAGTAGTTGAATGTAGTCTTATTGGTCTGCTTTCCACCACCATGCTCGCCTGCATACTGTTCACACTGCATGCTAGTTTGCGTTGCCCGTCTCAGGTTGAATCAGTAGATGACTGCTGGCTGTGTGATACAAACGTCAGCATGGTTGCTGAACTGAAATATGTTACCTTATCAGGTCGATCGCTGTCTAGCCTGCGAAGTTGTCCATTCGACCTCTCAACTTCTTTACACTTGCTCCTATTTCAGTGTTGGAGGTGCAGTTTGTCGATACTGTCAGGTTCATGGCCTGCAGTCTAGCATCATTGGCCGAGTACATGCTATCTCCAGAATTTAACAATATGGAGAAGTTCTTTGAGCCTAACAAACTGCCACTCGTCACACTCCAAGGCGTGTTTACATTCAATCACATCCACAGCTGGGAGAAGTTGGAAGGGCAGCAGCTGCCCCTGAAAGAAGCATTACACAACTCGCTGACTGGCACCGAAATCACCACCGAAAATTATGCCCATGCACAGATGGTATAGGAAACATTCAACTGTGCGAACCTAGGGAAATATTTGGACTTGTACCTGACGACAGATGTGCTCATCCTGGCCGATGTCTTTAAAATTTCAGGGGCTTGTGTATTTCCATGTACAGGCTCGACTGCGAAATACATCAGCACTATGGGGGTTCGCTTTCGATGTCATGCTTTGTATGATGGGTGTAAATCTGGTGCTACTCGCCTATTACAACATGCTTATGTTTATTGAATAGGGGATCTGTGGGCATAGTGCAACAAACGACATGCGGTGGCAAACAACACCTGTGCCCCAGAAACCTACAATCCCAGTAAGCCTGCAGTACCTGGATGCCAACAACTTGTACGGATGGGCTATGTCGCTGCTGTTCCTGGTACGCAAGTTCAGGTGGGCTGAGAACACAAGCATCTATTTAATGGATGTGCCTGACAATGCTAACACCAGATACATCCTAGAGGTGGATATCGAGTACCCCACAGCCCTGCATGAAGACCACAAAGATCTACTGTACCTACCTGCCAACCAGTGTGCCCCTGGCTCCAAGCATCCGAAACTGATGATGACACTCGAAGACAAAAAACTATATTGCCCACAATGCAACCTGAAACAGATGCTATGTCATGGGCTAAGACTTGTCAGCGTGCTCCAATTCGAGCAAGAAGCGTGACTGAAGCCTTACATCGAGTTGAAAACTGCGAAGCAGCAGGGGGCCATCAACAACTTCAAGAAGGAATTCTTTGAATCAGCTAATAATTCAATGTTCGGAAAATTGATAGAGAACAAAATAAATTGCCAAAAAAGGGAGCTTGTCTGCAATGCACATCGCCTTAAAAAACTGATAGCCAACCCAACATTCCTGGACCAATCAATTCACGATTAATATCTTTCCCTGATTAGACTGCAGCATGAATCGATACTTTTCGACGAACCCATATATGTTGGGTTAGTGGTGCTCGACTTGTCGAAATCTCTGATGTGTCTGTATGGAGACTTAGATATGTTGTACAGTGAACAGCCAAAAAAACTGGTACACCTGCCTAATATCGTGTAGGGCCCCTGCGAGCACGCAGAAGTGCCGCAAGATGACGTGGCATGGACTCAACTAATGTCTGAAGGTATGCAGGAGGCAATTCACACCATGAATCCTGCAGGGCAGTCTACAAATCCATAGGAGTGCGAGGAGGTGGAGATCTCTTCTGAACAGCACGTTGCAAGGCATCCCAGATATGCTCAATAATTTTCATGTTTGGTAATTTAGGTGGCCAATGGAAGTGTCTAAAGTCAGAAGAGTGTTCCTGGAGCCACTCGGTAGCAACTTTCAATGTGTGGGGTGTCGCATTGTCCTGCTGGAATTGTCCACGTCCGTCGGAATGCACAATGGACACGAATGGGTGCAGGTTATCGGACAGGATGCTTACGTATCTGTCACCTGTCAGAGTCGTATCTAGACGTATCAGGGGTCTTATTTCATGCCAACTGCACACGCCCCATACCATGACAGAGCCTCCACCAGCTTGAACAGTCCCCTGCTGACATGTAGGGTCCATGGATTCGTGAGTATGTCTCCATACCCGTACACGTCCATCCATCCGATACAATTGGAAATGAGACTCGTCAGACCAGGCAACATGTTACCAGCCATCAACAGTCCAAAGGCGGTGTTGGCGGGCCCAGGCGAGGCGTAAAGCTTCGTGTCTTGCAGTCAACAACGGTACACGAGTGGGCCTTCGGCTCCGAAAGCCCATATAAATGATGGTCCGTTGAATAGTTCTCATGCTGGCACTTGTTGATGCCCCAGCATTGAAATCTGCCCCAATTTGAGAAAGGGCTGCACGTCTGTCACGTTTAATGATTCTCGTCAGTCGTCGTTTGTCCCATTCATTCATGATCTTTTTCCACCTGCAGCGATGTCGAAGATGTGATGTTTTACCGGATTCCCGATATTCACGGTACACTCGTGAAATGGTCGTACGTGAACATCCAAATGTTATCGCTACCTCGGAGATGCTATGTCCCATCTCTCGTGCGCCGACTATAACACCACGTTCAAACTCTCTTAAATCTTGATAACCTGCTGTTGTAGAAGCAGTAACCGATCTAGCAACTTTGTCAGACGTCTGTTGTCCCATATAGGCGTATAGGCGCTGCCGACCGCATCGCGTTACTCTGATTGGTTCCATACCTCTGTTGTTTGCATACGCACGCCTATACCAGTTTTTTTTTGCTCTCCAGTGTATATGGATACAGACTTGTTCCTGTACCAGATACAAACCCAGGAATTCTACAACGACATGGTCACGTACACAAGATTCTTCGCCGAATTTCACACCAGCAGCTACCCCATGGCTCACAAGTGCTTCTCTTCTGCAAACAAGGAAGTTGTTATTAAGTTCAAGGACGAGTGCGATGGAAAGATCATGACAGAATTTGTAGGCCTCCGTGCCAAACTATACTCTTTCAAGAAATTAGTATGTATATGGCGAGTCTGGCACAATTTATTTTAAATGGGAGCAGTGTGGCTGTGGCTGGTGGTCTTCGGCTCGACTCGTACGAGCTCGTCAACCTTCGGCTCGACTCGGAGGATGCTCGGAAGCCTTCGTCTCAGGCTTGTCGAATTCTCAGCAGTTACGACCACCAACCCTTCAATCATATATGTACTTTTCTGGTAGCCATATTGGTTTTATGGCTATAGTGTATGTCGAATCGAAAATCTTTTTTCATTCCATTATTTTTTAATTCATACCAATGTCATGCACTAAATGGTAGAGAGCGTCAAGCTATATTAATTACTCAATTTCCTTCAACATTGTTATACCTCAGTTTCATACCTCAATTTATGGTACACTGGCTATAGTTTCCATCATTTTGTGCTGGAGTAGGCCCTACTCTGGTAATTCGTGTTTTCGGCATTGCCTGCTAAAGTGTGCCGATGATAATATTTAATGATGTCACATTGCTCGCATGTGATTGGCTGTTGGTCATGTGATAATCGGGTTGAACAGCTATATAAGGCTGGCTGATTCCCGCATCACCTCAGTTTTTTTGTTTGATGCGACAGGTAACAGATTGTCTTCTCTCTCCTGAACTCCTTAGCATTCAGTCGGTAAGCTACATTTTTAATGTTGGAGTATTCCATCAAATTTTGTAGGATATTATCGGACGTGATTGTAATTATGCATGTATTCCATAACACATGGTGCAGAACACTTGTAGCTTTAAATGATCAGAACTATAAGTCTGTTTTGTCCTGCAGAGATTAAGATGAAGCATGCATTTAATGGTGTGCCTGCGACCAGCATCCCAACTTTGTCTTCGGCTGTACCATCGCTGGCTCCAGCTGAGCTGCTTACATCGTCTTCGGTGCCATTCGCGGTACCCTCGACAGCATCTTCAACTACATCGGTGCTATCAATTGGACCATTGCATTGTTACCCATGCTGCTTCTGTAATAAAACCTTCGTGTTCAACCATGATGCTCGACGTGACGAGAAGTATGGCTGCGCGAATAATGCAGATAGAGTGGTACAGAAGTGCGCAGATTGTGGAGTGTCATTTGCTAGGTGCGATAGCTTGCAGAGACATGCAGCAGGACCTTCGCCTGCCGGAATTCACAGTGTATTGTCTCCTTCGCCGAAGCGTACGAGCACACTTCCCACACAACCAAAGGTTCAAGATGATCACCCACCATCGTGCCAGCGACCATTACGCACAAGAATCGCTGCAGGGTCTGGGAATGTTAATGGTAATGATTTCATGGAGGCTGAAATGGCCTTCCGATGCAATCTCAAGACATATATCACTCAAAACAAGGATGCTACGAAAGAAGATATTTGTATTTTTTTTGGCTCGCATGAATAAAAATAACGTGGCTCAGCTCATTAAAAAGAAGTACGAAATCAAGGATAAATTAAATTCAACATTTGGCTGGAGTACAACTATACAAAACCAAATCATTTCGATGGAATTGTGGATGTAAGGGCATTCAAGACTGCGAATGTATCAGTGTGTGAGACTGATGAAATCGAAGAGGCTGTAAAATCGTTCATAGAAATAATATGCGAAGAGGAAGAAATGTACAAAGAGCGTGGTTGTTGGTGGACACTGTCTGAAGTTAATCACCTGCAGCTCCGAATTAACAAGCTGGAACCACTATGTGGCTTGTCTCATAGCGAGCTGTCTGCAGCGATCAAGAACAAGAAGGCTGTGATTAACCCGCAAAATACCAGTGACCACATGTGTTTTGAATGGGCGATCTTAGCGCCGTATATTGGAGGTACAGATTCGCAGCACGTAGACCACCGGTATGAAGCACTCGAATTAAAATTTGCCTTTTCCGTACTGGGATTCCCAACAACCACTGCGACAAATCAAAATGTTTCAGACTAACATCCCTGCTGTTTCAGTCAATGTTTACTCGCTCAGTGCTGAGGAGAAGATTGTGCCTGTATGTACGGTGAAATAATAGAAGCCCGAACAGTTTTATCTGCTCTTGCTGACAACTGAATATGGCAACTCCCTCTATTGCAATATTAAGAATTTTGAGTGTTTAGCTAGATCGCAGCTATCAGCCGACGGCCACAAAATACATATTTGCAAGAGGTGTTTTACATTTTATCACGATTTGCCACGGAATTCTGGGCTGACAGAGCAGCAGTGCCTGCAAGAACACAAGAAATACCGCAAATAAAATGCCCCCAGCATGCACCGAGATAGTGCAGCCAGGCGAAGATGGTAGGCCACCAGTACTGAAATTCAGGAATTACCACCATATGAATAAATTGCCGATCGTCGTTTACGCCATCTTCGAGGCCATTCTCAAGCCGATTCTGACCTGTGACCCGAATCCCAATCGCTCGTATACATATGCATACCAGAAGCATGAAGCATACAGCTATTGTATACACATATACATGTTGACGACAATGTCATTCCTGAATCGCTCACCGCATCACTGTCAAAAGAACCAGTACTGTATAGGTGACCAGATGTATGCAAGCACTTCATGGAAGCGATAGTGGATATTGGCAATGTAGTCAAAATATATTTATGCCATTTCAAAGCCGATGATGTCGCTCACACCAGCTGAAAAGGCGTATCACAAAAGGGCGAAGAGATTCTGCCATTGTGCTGCTCCATTCACACACGAATATTACAAGGTACGTGACCAAGACCACTTCACAGGGCGGTATATCGGGCCTGCTTGCACCAGCTGCAATTTACTGCATCGCCACCCCAAGAAACTCGTAGTATTCTTCCATTACCTAAGCTACGTTGAGAATTTCTTCATCAGACAGCTGGGCTATGATACGAAAAATATTTTCATCATTCCACATACGGGGGAGAAAACGATCACTTTTTCGAAGCAACTGGGTGACCGTTTTTCCATCTAGTTCGTCGATACGTTCAGATTTATGGCTCGCAGTCTGGTATCCATGACCGAGTACCTACCTCGAAATAAATTTAAAAACACTGCCAAGTTCTTCAGTGAGAACCAACTGCCCCATGTCACTTGTAAAGAAATATTTCCATACGATTACATCGATTCGGAAACCAAGTTGGACGAGCCGCAACTGCCCCCGAAAGAGAAGTTTTATAACAAACTGACGGACACGGGTATCAGCGACGAAGAATACGCCCATGCCCAGACCATCTGGCAAGCATTGGGCTGCACATCCCTGGGAAGTATTTCAACGTGTACCTGAAGACAGACGTGCTAATACTTGCAGATGTTTACGAACATTTCAGAGAATTGTGTATCTCCACATACAATCTCGACTGTGCACCCTATGTCAGCGCGCTGGGATTCACATTCGATGCCATGTCACGAATGACAGGAGTCAAGCTGGAGCTACTCACCAATTACGACCTGCACTTGTTCATCGAAGAAGGGGTCCGTGGTGGTGTGGCTCAGAGAGTGAAGCATCATGCGGAGGCGAACAACACCTATGCACCAGAAGCATATGATTTAAACAAACCAACGACATACCTGCAGTACCTGGACTCCAACAACCTGCACGGATGGGCCATGTCGCTGCCATTGTCAGTATGCAACTTCAGGTGGGTCGGTCCAGACTTGACGTAACGGATGTGCCCGACGACGGTATCGCCGGATACATCCTAGAGGTCGATGTCGAGTACCCAGCAGCCCTGCCGTTCCTTCCCGTCAACCACTACCCCCACCCCCCCCCGGACTCCAAGCACCCGAAACTGATGACGTCCTTGGAACACAAGAGCTGCCACATCGTGCATCATCGCAACCTCAAGCAGGCTCTGGAACATGGTCTGAGGCTCACCAAGATTCACCGTGTGCTCTAATTTAGCAAAGTCCCTGAGTGAAGCCTTACATCGAGCTCAACACAGCGAAGCGATAGGCGGTAACCAACGACTTCAAAAAACATTTTTTTTTTAATTGGCCAACAACGCAACTTTCGGCCAATTAATGGAGAACAAAATAAAACATAAAAAAAACAAAAATGGAATTGGAATGCAATGAAAAGCGACTGAAGAAACTCGTGGCAAAACTTAAATTTCTGGACTGAACAGTTTACGTTGAATTTCTTTCCCTGATTCGACTGCAGCACATATCGATATTATTCGACAAGCATATCAATGCAGGGTACACTTTGCTCGACTTATCCAAAACTCTCATGTACAGATTCCATTATTGTGATGTGATGAAGGCTCGGTACAGAGAGCACCTGGAGCTCCTATAAATGGATACCGATGCGTACCTGTATCAGATTCGAACCCCGGACTTCTACAACGACATGGTCGCTGACGCAAGGTTGTTCACCAGCAACTACCCCACAGCCCACAAGTGCTTCTCGTCTGCAAACAAGCAGATAGTGGGCAAGTTCAGGGGCGAGTGCGACGGAGAAATCAGACTGGATTTGTTGGCCTCAGAGCGAAGTTATACTTGTACATGTACGGCGAGAAGGTCACTAAAAAGGCTAAGGGAATTCAGAAGTGTGTGGTACAAAATAAAATCTAATATAACTATTATTTAGCTGCCTTAAATGAGCTGCGAACAATGCAGGTGGACATGAACACAATACGATCACAACAGTACGTATTGTGTACAGAGACTGTAAATAAATTAACTGTGTGTTGCTCCGATGACAAGCGAATCATATGTGAAGATGGCGTACATTTCCCTATGGCTTTATAGCATAGTTTTATTGCGATGTGAATATGAAATATCAGACTGAATGATGTGTGTAAAGAAGGCTTACAACTGACTGTCAGAAATACGGAGGCAGAACAAGAACATCTCGCCCACAGCGTCGATATTGTTGCAGGACTTAGGCTACACTGCCTGCGTGCCAGCATGAGAGGACTGAATGGAGAACACAAACATATTTTATAGTTGAGAAATGCAACTTTATAATGTATAAAATGCATTAAAAAAGAATTCAAATTTATTTAATATTTTATGTAATTTTTTTATAATAAATAAAAAAATTGGTCTAATGCTTAACAAATTAAATAATTCAATTGAGTTTATAAAATTACAAGAATTGGAAGTAAATAAAAAATATAAAACACCTCATTTTCAAATTATAGACACAATAGATGGTAACAAATTATCTTGTGTTTTAGATGAGTGTATTAGATATTAAAAATGAAAAATGTTATTCAGCATTATAAAAAAATTAAAAAATTAAAAATAAGAAAGAACAATTAGTGCAAGATATTAAGTTTTTTTTTATCCAGACACAGTTATTAAATTTTTATTAGTTATTCCTAAAATTTCAATTCCTTTTAATACGAAAAAAAATTTACTCAAGATTGCTCAAATAGTATTTAATTGAGAATCCTGGATCACATCACATTTTTTTATCACATCAAATAAAATCTAAGGTGTTAGTTTTAATAAAAAAATTTGATAAAATTTTTTTTTGTTTTAAATTTGAAAATTATTAAGTGATTTTTTAAATTGATTTAATTTTAATGTGGAACATAACTTAACTTTGAAAATAGTTTTACTTGTAATTTAATTTATAATTTCTATTAATAGTTATAACCAATAGTTTAGTTTTTTAAATTTTTTACCTTGAATCGAGTTTAATGTGATAAAATATTTAATGCGGACTAGGATTCTCAATTATATACTACTCCCATGAACCGCTGCGATACAAGTACAGTTCGACAGAGTCCCGTGACGAGCGAACATCTATAGAGTTCGATGACCCCAGAATGCAGCAGGCAAAGACATCTTGGAGAAAGATCTAGATTGGGTGGCAGACAAGATGGGGAGGTAGTATTAGGTTCGGCAGCACTGCCCTTTCAACCGAAAATCTGTTCACCCCACAACTTGTGACACTGTGGGCAATCAACAAAAATTCACATAAAAAGCTATATTAGAAGGTGTTGTGGTTGACGGCTCTCCGAAACTGACCAGTGGTGTATGTAGAGCGAAATCAGATTGTTTGCTTACCAAACACAGCAAAATGTGCACATCAGTTTAAATAAGCCAATAACGAAATGTGCTTATGTATGGAGTTCAGGGCATGGCTGTGTTATATAGTGGCATGGAAATCAGCAGCGCATCTCAAGCTTCTTTGCAAAGCACCAGTATTCGTGTACCTACAATCCCATTTCCTCAGCGAATGCTTCATGAGTGAACTTGGAAGAATGTTCACGATGCTGTGTCACGAAAAACGATTAACAGCTAGCGCGAACAACAGCAGTTTCCGGTATAGCTACACAACAATGTTGTTCATTCAGCTATGGGTTAGACACAGCAAGAAATCTTTTTCAGAGATCCGTCGAAACTACACGTCTCCCCTCCCTCCTCGTCGTTCTTGAAAAACCCGCATGTATCAATAAGGAGACTGCAGAGGCCAAACAACAGGAAGTACTGCAAGATATACAATGTTTGGCACAACTGCGATTGTTTAAATCTGCCGACTCGTGTTAAGCAAGCCAAGAATATGCGAAGAGAACTCTCTTCACAGTCACGCAAGTTAGTTTCAGTTCAGCTCGTTCATAAAACACGACGCAGGAAGGTGGCCTCCCCTCCGGAACGTCAGCCGCGCCGCGCGACGACCGCATCAACCGCACTAGTGCAGCTGCAGCGCACCAACACGAGTGTGGTGCGTGTGTGACACACACTGGCCCGTGGAAGGAGTCAGGGAGGGCAGGTTACGCACAGCCACCCACCCCACCCCCCTGACACAGCGAGCTCATGGGCAAGGGCGGGGAGGGGGAGGGGGGGAGATCCCGTGCGTTACATTGTCTTCCACAACACATCAGCTCATAGAGTTCGTTCCTGGAGTACAGAATACTCCTCTATACTTTACACACTACAGAAATAAAACTTTCACACAAATGTAAACCCCCCAACTCAAGTTTATGCTGATTGAATATGATACTCGAACCCCTGAGGTCCAATTTCCCCCCTCCTCCTCCACTAACCAAATTAACATGTAAATTTTACCAGAATTAGCATCGACCAGTGCTGCTGAAAATTAATGTTCACGACAGAGCCAAAAAATGCAATGTTCAAACACGTGAATCAACACACCTTTTGTTCAGTTGCCCAGAGGATTGCTGTCCCAATCAGGCGTAGCAATGCAAGAGAAGATTACCAATATACGTAATTGCCACAGTGTAATAGTAGTTAGATGGGGTGTCCACTGAAATTACATTCTGGAATTCCGAGGCTTTTCCCTGTTTTCCAGGCAGAATCGAATCATTTTTCCTGGCCTATATTCAGGTCAGAAACATTTCAATATAATATTTTTCCACCGCTGGACAAAAGATATCTGCTATCAGTGATGCAGAGTTAAATTACACTGCAACAGACCAAGCAAGCAGGACCAACGTGTTATTCAGCCCATCGATATTTCTCACACTATTGACTTCACACAAGTGCCCATTAANATATACGTAATTGCCACAGTGTAATAGTAGTTAGATGGGGTGTCCACTGAAATTACATTCTGGAATTCCGAGGCTTTTCCCTGTTTTCCAGGCAGAATCGAATCATTTTTCCTGGCCTATATTCAGGTCAGAAACATTTCAATATAATATTTTTCCACCGCTGGACAAAAGATATCTGCTATCAGTGATGCAGAGTTAAATTACACTGCAACAGACCAAGCAAGCAGAACCAACGTGTTATTCAGCCCATCGATATTTCTCACACTATTGACTTCACACAAGTGCCCATTACAAACACAAAATACATACTTTATTTTGTACGCATAGGCTCTATTTCACTTGGCAAAGATGTATTATTACCAGTTTACAATCTTAACTGAAATTTTTTTTATGCACATGCTCACAATTACATTATCCTGTATCCACACAACTAACAACTTTTGCAGATTAGCAATTATTCACATTTTCCTTGACCCAGATAAAAATTCCCTGACATTTCCCTGTAGGTGGACACCCTGTCAGACCACTTGCCGCCCACCAAGATGAACCAGGTTCTACTCCTGGTGAGCTCACCTGGATTTTGCATGTGTGGAAACATGGCGAATGTTGTTGTTGGCTGGCAAGTTTCCTCGGAACTTAGTTTCCCACGCCCTTTCATTCTGCAGCAGCTCCGTTTTCACCTCACTTCACCTTCATCAGCACTCAACGCCTCACAGTTAAGGGCCAACTAAAACCTCTCGACACACTCAACCACCAATATACATCAAATAATTAATTCAGTAAAGAGTACTTGTGATACATTAGCAGCTGCGAGGCAGGGTGATGTGGTGCACTTTGAATGTACATTGAAGAGCCAAAAAAACTGGTATAGGCGTGCGTATGCAAATAACAGAGGTATGAAGCCAATCAGAGTAACGCGATGCGGTCAGCAGCTAGATCGGTTACCGCTGCTACAGTGGCAGGTTATCAAGATTTAAGTGAGTTTGAACGTGGTGGTATAGTCGGCGCACGAGAGATGGGACATAGCATCTCCGAGGTAGCGATAACATTTGGATGTTCGCGTACGACCATTTCACGAGTGTACCGTGAATATCGGGAATCCGGTAAAACATCACATCTTCGACATCGCTGCGGCCGGAAAAAGATCGTGAAAGAACGGGACAAACGACGACTGACGAGAATCATTAAAC
The DNA here is from genome assembly GCA_002778355.1 of Clitarchus hookeri. Lineage (NCBI taxonomy): Eukaryota > Metazoa > Arthropoda > Insecta > Phasmatodea > Phasmatidae > Clitarchus > Clitarchus hookeri. The sequence continues at coordinate 473,961 of NQII01000368.1, read as the reverse complement.
GTGACAGACGTGCAACCCTGTCTCAAATTGGCGCAGATTGGATTTGTGGACTGCCCTGCAGGATTCATGGTGTGAATTGCCTCCTGCATACCTTCAGACATTAGTCGAGTCTATGCCACGTCGTCTTGCGGCACTTCTGCGTGCTCGGGGGCCCTACACGATATTAGGCAGGTGTACCAGTTTTTTTGGCTCTTCAGTGTATGACTGACTGCAGTTTCTCCATCCGCGAAGAAAGCAACGTGCCCTTCTTAAATACCAACAAAATACTCGTGCTTTTAATAAGAGGTCTGACTACAGAATCCAAACATAACAAACTATCATTATAAATTCATTTACTCCTTTTTGTCTGCTGCAGGCAAGCGGAAGGGGTATGTCCGACTGTGTACTCTTCGTGCACTAGAAACGTGGTTACCACACACACTCTTCTGGTAAAGGCAAACAATTAATTGAGTTTGTGCAATGACAGACAGGTCGCCTACGTAACCATTCTCCTCAAGCTTCAAAAAGGCCCTTAAAACAGTTGTCTTTGTCTTCCTCTTCTCTTGGTGAAGCTGGGTATTGCAAGAGGTAAACACGGCAGCAATCATCAACACATGTTTGTCCAGTCCCAGTAATGTCATGAAGCGTGTGTGCCCTAAGGTTACTGCTTGACACAAATTACATCACAGGATGGATGTAGCTATAGACAAAAGTGCAGTTTATTTTCAAACATTCAAACATAAATTTANCACAAATTACATCACAGGATGGATGTAGCTATAGACAAAAGTGCAGTTTATTTTCAAACATTCAAACATAAATTTATAAAAGAACAATCTATTACAGTGGTCACAGACGCACAAAATGAATGTGTAACATTTAAGTATGCCACACACAAAATTGACTGAAAAAAATTCCAACTCAGAACAGGCAAATGTACGGGAAAATTTTTTGAAATATTTCAATGTACTAAATAAATTAATCAAATGAAAGTGATAAATTATGTCGCGGCTGCAGATCTCTGAAATATACATAATCAACACGCTTAGTGGACCAAATTAAATACCTGTTCCTATATTTGTGGGAAAAGGGGCAAGGAATGTGTATTTAAACGTGAAAGTATTTGTGTTTGTGAATCTCAAAGATATGAATGAAATTAATATTTGTATTTTAAAATAAATACAAAATTTGTTTATATTAATTCGTGATGTATAAAATCTTAAGTACACAGCATGAAAATTTTACAAGGTAAACATAAAGCGTGTATTTAAAAGATGCAATCTTTTCCAAGTATTCCTCAATCCAAATCCTGTCTGGGTCACTGTGCCCTCTACTCTGCAAACATTCTCTTAATTTAAATTAAAATGTAATTTTTTTCCCATGTACAGAAGAAACACGAGTCCGAGGAAAGGAGTAAANCACAAATTACATCACAGGATGGATGTAGCTATAGACAAAAGTGCAGTTTATTTTCAAACATTCAAACATAAATTTACAAAAGAACAATCTATTACAGTGGTCACAGACGCACAAAATGAATGTGTAACATTTAAGTATGCCACACACAAAATTGACTGAAAAAATTCAAACTCAGAACAGGCAAATGTACGGGAAATTTTTTTGAAATATTTCAATGTACTAAATAAATTAATCAAATAAAAGTGATAAATTATGTCGCGGCTGCAGATCTCTGAAATATACATAATCAACACGCTTAGTGGACCAAATAAAATACCTGTTCCTATATTTGTGGGAAAAGGGGCAAGGAATGTGTATTTAAACGTGAAAGTATTTGTGTTTGTGAATCTGAAAGATATGAATGAAATTAATATTTGTATTTTAAAATAAATACAAAATTCGTCTATATTAATTCGTGATGTATAAAATCTTAAGTACACAGCATGAAAATTTTACAAGGTAAACATAAAGCGTGTATTTACAAGATACAATCTTTTCCAAGTATTCCTCAATCCAAATCCTGTCTGTGTCACTGTGCCCTCTACTCTGCAAAAATTCTCTTAATTTAAATTAAAATGTAATTTTTTTCCCATGTACAGAAGAAACACGAGTCCGAGGAAAGGAGTAAANCATTCTCTTAATTTAAATTAAAATGTAATTTTTTTCCCATGTACAGAAGAAACACGAGTCCGAGGAAAGGAGTAAATACATTGTTTAAAGAGACAATATTTGAAAGTCGTTTTAATTTATTATAGACCAAACAATTAACGTCTACATACATGCTTAACTCACAAAAATCACGAACACAATGTGGAATGCATTAAAAATATAAAAAAAAAGTTGAAAGAAAGCGAAGTAAGGTAATACATAGTTTTCTCACAGAGAAGTAATTGAAAACCAAATTTTCCCATAACTGATATAACAGCAAATTTTATTGATATGTAACACAGCCAACGATAGTTACATTGTAACACATATTATATTGCAATTAAAGAAGCAATTGTAGAATTTCATGTTTTGCTCTAAACTTATTATTGTCCTGAAAATTAATTCACTGAAAACACTGTTAAAAAAATGTTGCTTGTTATTTATGTATAAGTACACTAAACTTTAATCAAGCAAAATTAATACAAAATAAATGACTGCTCACAAGCATAAAAGTCATTAGAACACTGGGTGCTTTCTGCAAGCTATTTAAAATTCTCTGACAGATCTTTGTTATGAAATAGCTTCCGACGTTGGAAATGCAAACGTGGGTGTGGCATAGACCTGCAGCTCAGCCTAGATATCCGCAGTGTGTTGAAAGTCTTCTCTGGGATGTCCCTATCATGTGCAACTGGAACTCCTTTTATGTGGGAAATGTTCAGGGAAAAGTGTTATCAGCAGATTAGGGACCTTATAACTCATGTGATTAGGGACCTTAGTTCTTAGAGCAATCCCTGGAATATTGAGCACAATAATCCCTGGAATATTGAGTACACTAATCCCTGGAATGTTCTTAGAGTCGCTATGAAACACGAAGAGTCATCCTCNATAATCCCTGGAATATTGAGTACACTAATCCCTGGAATGTTCTTAGAGTCGCTATGAAACACGAAGAGTCATCCTCAGGATATAAGGGATGTAGATAGACAACCTCGTTGAGATGTGAAGCACACTCCTCCTGTGCCGTCCCTGCAGCATCCCGTGGACCACTTCCATAAGTAGTCGTACAGTGGAGAAACAGAGACAGAAGTGTTTTACGAACTTACACTGAAGAGTCAAAAAACTGGTATAGGCGTGCTTATGCAAATAATACAGGTATGGAACCAATCAGAGGAACGTAGCATCTCCGAGGTAGCGATAACATGCGACACCCCACACGTCGAGAGTTGCTACCGAGTGGCTCCAGGAACATTATTCTGACTTTAGACACTTCCATTGGCCACCTAAATCACCAGACATGAACATTATTGAGCATATATGGGATGACTTGCAACGTGCTGTTCAGAAGAGATCTCCACCGCCTCGCACTCCAGTGGATGTGTGGACTGCCCTGCAGGATTCATGGTGTGAATTGCTTCCTGCATACCTTTAGACATTAGTCGAGTCCATGCCACGTCGTCTTGCGGCACTTCTGCGTGCTCGGGGGTCCTACACGATATTAGGCAGGTGTACCAGTTTTTTGGCTTCTCAGTGTATGTTATGTCACAGCATACATATACATTTTATGGCAAATGCATGAAAAATTCATGCACTCAATAAGAAGTGTGTGCGAATGAAATCATTAGCACTTTAAAAGCTTGCAAAAAAAAAAGATGTTTTGTTTTAAGAATGGGGTGAGGGGGAGAACAAACAGTTTGTAGCATCGTCCTGTACAGAGTAAAACAAATGTAAAAGAGCTGGTCATTTCTGCATATAGATAAGATTCATGTCAAGACTCAAAGAACTAACAGGTGACTAAATTTTCGTCCCAGTCAGTAATTTGACATGTAGGAGAGAGCAGACCTCTAAGGTAAAATGTAAAATTATATTAAAAGTGTCTACTACATGTAAAAGAAAAATAGAAAACACAGAAAATCCCCCTCCTTATAATATGGTTGTCGTTCAAATAACAAAACGTTTATTATTTCTTAAGTAATGCAAATTATAATTTTTTAATCGAATTTTAAATATTTGTTTAACGAACTGCCACTTTGCCCTGCCACGTCAGGTAAAGGAGCAACTGACCAACCACTTATGTTCTTCACATTTAACAGTTTCTTAGTGTTGATGTAGAATATTTATCCATCAGTTAGGGGCCGATTTAAATACTAGTAAGTCACAAAAATCAATAAACATGCTGTGGCAATCGCCAAGTGTTTGGAAAATACATTCAGAATATTATTGTGGCTGTCTGCTAGAAGTGAAGGTGCTGTTCCTAGTGTAACTTTCCATGTTTAATAATATTACCTCTGCTGCTGATAACTGTGGTCATTGCACACTCTAGCGCCAAACTGTTCAACCCATTAGTTCAAACTGGGTGGCTGACCACTTGGCCCCCTTGGCCGCCACTACACAGACACTTGTCAAGAGTAAAAACTGAGTAATTTGCTGCATGTCACAACACGTGGTTTTAAAGTCTAAAATATAATACTTTAGTGAGGTTAGAGTAAGTTATTTTTAACTTGTTAGTAGAGATGGTGAAAAATCGTAAAAACGATATTGCCGCGAATAAACATGAAAATCCCATTTGCTAACTAATTGGCAAGAAAAACGTTTTAAATTTAATTTACCGCGTAACAACAACAGACCGCGCCATATTGCAGTAACTTATTATGTCATCTGTACAATGAATTGCAGCCAACACTGCTTAGCAGCTTTGTTGCTATGTCAATTATGTTTGTTTTTATAACTAACCAATAAATGTTTTAATGGTTAAGTTCAAATTTTTTTTCCGTATCATAATTAGCGCATATAAAAATTTATATAAAATTAGTAGTGAATACTATATAAGTGTTGCAAGTAAAAATGTAAAAGCTATAAATGTCATGCATATATGCTATTTTTCACCCTCTCTTTTTATTAGGTACTTAGATAAAATGAACAGTATTCATTACTTACCTCACATCAGAACATAACCAAAAAAGCTTTATTAAAACCACTAACTTGTAAGACAACAAGCTCAGATTCTCTGAACAACTTCCCTTTACACTGTTTCAAATACCCTCCGCTAGATCGCAGCATTCTCCAGCAGAGTAACAGTTGAAGCACGCTTCACACTCCCCTCCCCTCCCCTACTCCATACATTGAAATACGTGCTTCGTATTAAAAAAAAATTCTACTCACAGGAATATGTCACTTTATGTGCACCAAACTCAAGAATACATTTAAAATGTGTAAGTTCGAAGTAAATGCACTAGCTGCTAAGCATAAAATCAAGGAAATATGTAGTCGCAACACAGTGGAGGTAATGTGAAGAAGGAAAGTGACAACAGAAGAATCACGGAGGAATAGAAGGAAATGGAGGCGACTGAGCAAACGGCTCCGGCGACAAGAAGGGAATGGAGGGATGAATATGACAAGAACAGAATGATAGGTGGCAGTGGCGGCTCGGCGGTAAACCTCAAAGTCCTTGTAAATATTCATTTCCTTTACTGCGATTTGAAACTTAAAAGTTTGTAAGTTAATTTCTGTAATGTTACGAATAGCTTTATTTTAAACTGTTTACTTTTTTTGCACAATTTCCAATTTTCATACTTGTGATTTACAATTTCCCCAACAAACTGGGAACTTCCTTAATATTCAGGGTGAATTATCTGTTGGACAAATATTGGAACACGTTACCTTTTATACCGTAGTTGTGGTTTCTCCGAAGGTGCATTATACAGTGAAATTCCGTTACAACGCACTTCATATTAACGTAAGATTTTCAATTCCTCCCCAAATACCCTACGCAAACTATGTGAAAATATTTCATTTTAACATACAAGATGTACGTTAACTTTCAGTGCAACAAAAATGATTTTACCCAGCATCTTCCAGAATGGGATTAATTAAATGTCAATACGCGGACTTAACATAAAGGTATTGATATTTTAATCATATATAACATAAACTGGGTTTCGTTTACCAATACGACATAAAAATGCATGCCGATCACAGAACCCCGTTCAGCATATTGTTTATATATATAACAATCTATTCTCGCTTTCAACTCACAACTGAGTCGATCCTCATGTGTGAAGTAGATCTAGATAAATGGTGTTGACTTGAGCTACCATCTTGAATTATTCCGTACATAAAAATTTGAATGGTTTAAGGATCTAAAAAAATTACTTCCAGAATCCCCCTGAATACGGATCGCTTCAGGAAAAAGCCATTAACATTAGTCTTTGGCTTGCAGAGCACTGACTTAGTCTGTGTTGTACAATCAGATGATGATGTAGCGGGCGTAATATCCGATATACTCTCTGTGCCAGCTTGTGAGCAATTTTACGACTTGCAAAGTTTTAAATGTATTTTTAAATCGCCAATATGTGCATATGTTCTTCGACACTATCGCATCGATATTCTATACGAATGGGGCTCCCCAAACATATACAGTCTCCTTGCGTCGTATGCATATGTAAATGTCTTGTGACAACAGTTGTATGGGTGCCTTGGTGGGAGCAAAGAACTGCTCTCAACACTTGTAGACGAACCCTCACATTTGTTTGGTAGTGTCCGCAGATATAGCTTAGTGGGCAGTGCAGGGAGACCCTTGCGTGTCGCGAGACGTCTCTTCAAGGCGCTACGATGTCGAAACTGTGATTGACACTTGTCACACGCGGATATAGCACGCTCGGGATTCTGATGACAACCAGCTTCATGCTGTCTGCAGTTTGTTAGGGTCTTCTTGCAGTAGCGACACAAATAACTTTCCTGAGTATTTCCCATCGTCGAAGAGGAGCACGTTTTTCATAGTCGCTGTCCACTCTTCGCGACGTGAATAGCAACTGAGCCGGTTAGCCTACTCTGTCTTGTATTAAACCACCACATTGCAGCGTCAACCTAACACGAAGAGCT
>NQII01000368.1:421639-466976 GCA_002778355.1 Clitarchus hookeri | reverse complement strand
GGGGGGGGGGGGACCACATGCAACACACGTAACCATGCCATACATTAAACATTGATTACTTCGCATAAAACAGAAAATAATAAAGCAGCAACAGACACGCAAATGTGCTGCGAGCACGATGACGGATCGAACCTCTACTATCAATAAATCCCCTACAGTTCCACAGTCTATAATAGTGATATTACTGTTGCTATGGCAACGGGAACTTTGGTAAAGAGTCGGAATGTCCGGCGACAGGAAAAGAGAATATGTTCACAAGGACCAAACTCAAAAAAAANGGAACTTTGGTAAAGAGTCGGAATGTCCGGCGACAGGAAAAGAGAATATGTTCACAAGGACCAAACTCAAAAAAAATGCTACAATATGTGAAGTGCAGTACAGTATTCACCAGCGGTGATAACGTGAAGACGCATTGTAGGACNAAAAAAAAATGCTACAATATGTGAAGTGCAGTACAGTATTCACCAGCGGTGATAACGTGAAGACGCATTGTAGGACGTGTAAAGGCTGTGTTCCTTTGCTTGCCACTAAGCATCGCGCATTTAGACAAGAGGCCATGCGAGAGACGACGACACTGCTTCATATTGATGAACAGATATACAAATAAATGTAAAGAAAAATAGTTCTGAACACCTACCAGCCGATGCATGTTGTGCGAGCAATGAACACTGCACGTTATGTCAGCCTAAAGCAATTACGGCCTGGAAGCAGCAAAAATACACATTTTCGTAATTTGTATGCACCTATTGGGAGAATTATTTTAAGTTACTGTACGTGTATTATGCATTATTTTGGTTTTATGACAAACAGGGTGTTATTGTTTCTGTTATGCATACTACACTTTGTTTTGACTACCTTAATGTGCTGCAATGTATTTTGTGACAGATATTTACCACGTCAACAGTTAGTACAGTTTGTGTTCGTGTTAATAGACTATTACTAATAAAACCATACACTAATTCTTTAAATGCACTATTTTATAACAAATAAACTGTCCAACTATAATAAACACAATTGTTTGTGCTTTGTTTTCATCATTCTATGTGTTACTATTTATTGTAACAGCTTCTTACTCTGTTAANTAAACACAATTGTTTGTGCTTTGTTTTCATCATTCTATGTGTTACTATTTATTGTAACAGCTTCTTACTCTGTTAACAGTTAGTACATTCAGTTGCAGTCCTTATAAAGAGACTCAATAATAATCATTAATTACAACATTGTAGTCATTCTTAATTTGCATTAATCATCAACAATTGAAGTGCTGTAGCTACATTTATAATTTTTTTAGTTGTATTTAAATGTTATAAATATATCAGTACTAAATCTAGAAGCACTGCGAAGACACTCACATGCTCAAAAAATTNTAAACACAATTGTTTGTGCTTTGTTTTCATCATTCTATGTGTTACTATTTATTGTAACAGCTTCTTACTCTGTTAAGACTCAATAATAATCATTAATTACAACATTGTAGTCATTCTTAATTTGCATTAATCATCAACAATTGAAGTGCTGTAGCTACATTTATAATTTTTTTATTTGTATTTAAATGTTATAAATATATCAGTACTAAATCTAGAAGCACTGCGAAGACACTCACATGCTCAAAAAATTACTGACGGTATATATTGAAACCTTTTTGTTTCATGCCAATTTGAAATTTTTAATGTTGATTTACCCAAAGTATTGATTTCGCAGTTACAAAGTCTGATTATGTGGGAGGGGNAGACACTAAATAAGTTTTGAAAATATATTTCCTTCTACAATTTCCCCTATAAATTAATTTTCGAAAATTGAGAATCAAAATAAATCCAAACGAGAATCAAATAATGAATATTTTCTTCAAAGTATCTAATACTTTTGAAACTTGCAGTATTCCAATAATTACAGACTATTTGTAAATAAAACAAACCCACGCGCACAGGAAAATGAAAACTAAATTAAATTTACTTCGTAAGTAAGTAATCTGCATAAAAAATAAAAACGATGTAAGCCGATTAATTAATATTTATGTAACATTGACTTTAAAGAAAGAATCAGGTTTAGAAATATATTTCTTAAAACAAAATATTTAAACCAATGATTTAAAATTAGTCACAAAACTGCCGCAGTTTTTACAAATGTATCTAGATATGGACAATTTAAAACAACCCAAAGAAAAAAAAAAGAAAAAATGTTTTTAAGCACAATTGTAATTTTAAAACAATTTGGTACTTTAAAATTTCTAAAAAATATAAAATAAAATTGTTAGGAGTTTATTTCATAAAAACTTTTATAAAACAGTTTGAAAAATTACAGCCATTTTAAAAGGGATATTATATTATGAAATGTTTTAAGAATAATAGGACAGTAACAGTTTTAAGTCAAGAGTACAAACTGTTAAAATGGAAAGAACTGAAAATTTTGTGTTTACAAAGAAATAAATATAAATGAAATAAATATATAAATAAATTAGGCCTTTAGAAAATTTAAAATACCTCGAAAAATATACCCGCACTCAAAATTTGGATGTAACAATGGAAAGTAAATTTTAACAAAACTTTAAATAATTGATATTTCATACTTCTAGAAGAAATATAAAAATCTGAAACCAGATGCCAAGGTAATATAATTTAAAAAAAACTATTCAAATCTTTTTTTTTGTTTAGAAATAATTAAAAAAATCTTTTATGATTACACAATTATAGATTGGACACATTTTATATAATAAAAAAATGCACTCGTGCAAAAAAAAGTCTACATTAGGCATATTATAAAACAATCGTTCACTAATGCAATAAAAAGGCCGAAATGTAAATGGAATTTAACTGTATGTCTGAAGCAGTAGACTACTAAAAAGAAGGCTCAAGTATTTCCATGATTATTGTTTGTATTTCAAGAGCGCGCATCGCCTGTCAATCTGTTCTGAGCAGTAAGCAGCCTGCAGTTCAGGGATGCGGCCATTATTAGCGTTATGATTGAATACTTTTAAGGTACAGCATTAATAAAAGCTCAATTTTTTTAAATTTTAAGTGAGGATTAGGTAAAATCTGAACTTTTAATTTTTAATAACAAATTATGCTTTACATATACAAAATTTTCTGTACTGGACGATGGTTTGCAGCCACATATATCCATTTTCTGTGCAACACGTCTCTTATGTCATAATACAACTCAAAGGGTTAAATCGAAACATTTTCTGAAATTCTTCCAATATGCACGCATTTCCGTAAAAATTACTTCGCCTTTTTTAATAGCATACGGGCGATAATCGTTTAGAGGAAGGAAGGAGGGAGGGAGGGGCATAGAGAAGTCCTGGCACGGGGATGCAGGATGTGGAAGCAAGGCGTTGAGGAGCCTCCAACAGCGAGACGAACCTCGCTGGCTCCCTGTGCCATTGTTGAGGTTCCAACAGTGGCCGCCGGCAGCGCTGCTCCCCGCCCGCCTGCAGATAGCGCCGCCAATGCGAACATTTCTTTTGTGCGCTTTTCCATTAACGCCTGAGGCCGCGCTGAATAGCGGTCCATGATCCAGGGGGGTGGAGAGATCGGCGAAGAGGGCTCAATGGAGAGGTGGAGGATATCTAAATTACAGCCGCCGAATCCTTAATTACCGGCGGCGGCGCGGTCCCGCGGGAGAAGCCCGCCAGACAGAGACAGAGCCATGCAAGCGCCCGCGGGAGCNCAACCGTCACGTGCCGATCGCGCGCGCAAGGTGTTCTGGAGCGAACTCACGCCAGGGCGAGAGGAAAAACTGGCTTCAGGTCAAAACTGAGACATGGCCGCGCAAACTGGAAATGGCACTGCACGATGGCCTCCTCATGCCTTCCAGGGCTATGGCGCTTATGGTCTTCCTTGTAACTCCTCCTCCCCTCAAGTCCCACACCATGTACTCTATGTGAACTGAACTAAGCGTAGGTCGGGAAATTAAAATAGCTCTACATTAGCAGCAGTTATCTGTTTCAGACACGCACCGCGAAGCCCAAACAGATGCCCTCTTCACTTTACTCCCATTCAAGTTATGGTGATGTGTAACATTTTAATGTTGAATATATTGTGATTGGTTAGTAATNTCTTCACTTTACTCCCATTCAAGTTATGGTGATGTGTAACATTTTAATGTTGAATATATTGTGATTGGTTAGTAATGAAATCTTGTGGAAACCTTGCCTGAAAAATATCGCACTTTACTTAGACTTTAAACAATGTAAATTATAAGAGACTTGGAAATAACAACCGAGGAGAATATTATCGTACAAAAATGTTGAGTAATTTTCTTGCGAAAAATANTATAAGAGACTTGGAAATAACAACCGAGGAGAATATTATCGTACAAAAATGTTGAGTAATTTTCTTGCGAAAAATAGTTTTATTGGTCAGTACATCTTTAAAATATTTAACCACATTAAATTTTTTTTATAAATATATGCATTTTATTATAAATTGTTTGATTTTATTTAGCATTGAGATGCGAGTTGATGGTATGAGCAACTGAAGTGTACCTATTTATAACAAAATAAATTCACTTAAGGAAAAAATAATAATATGTATGAGGTCTATAACAATTACACATAAATTACTGATATATTCTAGGAAGCCTTGATGTTACATTATATTTTAAATACATTACTAAATACATACAATTATGTGGTGTTGAGAAAGACGTTTGAATTGACAGGCGGATACGACAGTCGATACACGAGGCCTCTTAGCTGTTCCTGTGTGATACATTATACTTCGTTAGCCGTCATTTCGCGGTATAAGGCAGCAACACTCTAGAAATCATATCATTAGCAGAAGTCACTTGTTCATTCATTGCCGCCACAAGCAGAACTCATTCTCCTGTTTCGCCCAGGCAGACGGAATGAAGCCAACAGAATACTGCAAATATGCTATTCACTGTGAGGTCCGACACTAGGGTACGTCGGACGAGCAGAAGTCCAATAGCACACGAGAAACTAACATATACTTGTATGACATCTATCTTAGTACATCATTATAATGAGGAATGAAAGAGTCTCTAATTATTCTGAAGGCGCCGCGGTGGTGTAGTGGTTAGACTACTCGCCTCCCACCTAGGCGAGCCGGGCTCAATTCCCGGTGGGGTCGTTCCCGGATTTTCGCATGTGAGAATCGTGCTGGGCGATGCCGCTGGTCAGCGGGATTCCCGTTTCATCCCGCCATCGCATTCCGGTGCCGCTCCATACTCATCTCGCTTCACCCTCATCGGCTCTCCAGACCTACACTATACTCTAATTATTCATCGCGCAATTGTGTCCTGGTTTCCAGTCCAGCGGTGGGAGTTCTTGTTGTTGCACACAACGGGGAGTTCAAACAGTAGCGTTCCGTACGCTGCAATCTGGTTATAAACTTTATGAGTTATGGCTCCTTCAAGCAAGCCGTCGAACCGAAACTTGTCCATCATAACAGAGTAATTTGGTATGTCAGAGATATAAGACATTCATATATAAAACAAGATTATCGGAAAATTTTTGTGCAACCACTATTGCTTTTCTCACATCTCGAATTACATTATATGTAATGCTCATCACATCGAACTTTCTTTATCGCACATAAGCGTTTCCTTCGGACTTTATACAGTGTTCATTGTGTCTTGAAATAAATGTAACTACACAGTATGGTTTGTCAGGGACGCGAATGTGGAGCATGGCGGTCGAAGCGAGCTCGACAACCGAGTTAATGTTAGGAAAGTGTGTGATACGTCTTTATGTTATAGTCCATTCATGGTAACTTCAAAGTTTTCTGAAGCCCTGCTAAAGTTCTACTTCCAGGATATCCTTCCGCCCCATGCAAACAAAGCTTAATCGAGTCTAAAAAATTACACCAAAGGGACAACGCACCGTATTCGTGAGCACCCTGTATTAATATTTTACATAATAACCTTTTTCTTACTAGGCATTACCAACTCACCTATTTTCTCTCTTTTTTATTGTTATTAATTATAAATAAAGTATTAGAACTTATAGATAAAATTTAATTAAGAGTTCGATTTAACCAAAAATAAGGTACTTTTGTGTTACCACAATTATGAAATGCTTATGATGCATGGCATATTTAGGAAACAAACAAACACATTATTCCAGGAGTGATTTTTCAAAGGTTCGATTCAAAAAAGTGTGGAGAAACCGAGAATAGAATATAGTAGAAAATTGCTACAGTTAATTTCCTAAACTGTAATGGAAGTTATTAACGTACACAGTATGGGAAATGTACCATACATCAGGCAGCAGATATGGGAATGTTGAGCATCGTTGCTATAGGAAGTTAGGAGCTTTGCTCTGTATTAGACTATTTCCTCAGCAAATATAGGAACGCTAGAAGAGATGTATAAAATATACATTACAATTCTTGTTTCTTTCTCAATGGCATGTGCAGTGATGTTGTGATGTAAATCCGTGAACTACTTCTTACAGTGTATAGTTAAAACAATGTGTTCTGGCGGGATGTACCTTCAAACACTTCCCATAACTCCGGACGAGACGCACTATAGCCCCTTATTGCCCGAGCGAGGGTGCGAAGTGATAGGGTAAAAAACTCCGCAAAAACTCTCACTGGAAGTTTTTATTAAGCCTGTCTCCAGAGAGGGAACGTTACGTTTAAAAATAAATAGAAGGAATCTGGTAAAAACATTTCCTCAGCTTCTCTCTTTAGCAAACTGAAATCAGAGCTAAGCTACATGCAGCACGAACCATTGTGAAATTAACCATTGGAATCGGATCTCTACAGTTCGGTAAAGGAATTAATAGTTTTAAACTCTTCTCAAACGTGTGTTGTCTCTAAACTGCACGTCGCTGAAATTGGTTTCTATAGCCTGTTCACGGTAAACTGAACACTTTTGAAAACCCTGTGCAAAATATATTTGTATGCACATTNGAAATTGGAAATCCCTTCGGGGACAAGGTTAGGCGCAAGGACGAACTTTGAACACCCCCCCCCCCCCACACGCCTGAGTCTACTCACGGTTACTTCCAACTTTTCTGAATCTTTGCTGAAGTTCTACTTCCAAGATATTAGGAAAGTAAATTTTTCGTAAATATGCCAATAAATTCTTACATTTGCATGTCTGAAAAAAAAAAGCAGAAAGCAAAATAAATAATTTCAGTATTGACAAAAGTTTCCGTAACACTATTAATTCAACGTTGAGACACGGAACTACTTTCCCTCCGGCGTTACCAACTTCACCGGCTCAAGCCAGTCAGTGTGCCTGTTACAATACATGCAGGTAGGGACAGTGACATTTTTCAAAGGTTAATTTCAAAAGTGCTCAGTTAGCCGTGAACAGACTATATCATGTCTTACTCACTGTTGAAAGGCGAGGCGTGCTCGACGAAACTTGCGCTGGGATGTACAGTTCATATGATGATAAACGGAAACGATCTCCGTACATACAAAACACAGAACCTCTCCTTACTGCCTATCGCTTCGGGTTTCGGACACGAACATTACCGAGGCCACACGAATTATTATCACCGTTATAGGCTGCTGACTGTTAACTGAGCACTTTTTAAATCAACCGTCGAGAAATCTCACTGTCCCTACATTCATGAATCTTAACGGATTTAGTATATTCACGGCTTCTCCACACTTTTCGAATCAAACCTTTACTAACAGGATGTAACATAAATGTTTTTATTCTAACAGGATCTAATATAAATATTTTTATACTAACAGGATGTAACATAAATGTTTTTATACTAACAGGATATAATATAAATATTTTTATACTAACAATTTGTAACATAAATGTTTTTATACTAACAGGATGTACCAGAAATGTTTTTATACTAACAGGATATAATATAAATGTTTTTATACTAAAAATATGTAACATAAATGTTTTTATACTAACAGGATGTAACATAAATGTTTTTATACTAACAGGATATAATATCAATATTTTTATACTAACAATATGTAACATAAATGTTTTTATACTATCAATATATAACATAAATGTTTTTATACTAACAGGATGTAACATAAATGTTTTTATACTAACAGGATCTAATATAAATATTTTTATACTTACAATATGTAACATAAAAGTTTTTATACTAACAGGTTGTAAGAAGAAATGTTTTTATACTTACAGGATCTAATATAAATGGTTTTTATACTAACAGGATGTAACATAAATGTTTTTATATTAACAGGATCTAATATAAATATTTTTATACTTACAATATGTAACATAAATGTTTTTATACTAACATGATGTAACAGAAATGTTTTTATACTAACAGGATCTAATATAAATGTTTTTATACTAACAGGATGTAACATAAATGTTTTTTATACTAACAGGATCTAATATAAATGTTTTTATACTAACAGAATCTAATATAAATTTTTTATACTAACAGGATGTAACAGATATGTAACTAACAGGATCTAATGTAAATGTTTTTATACTAACAGGATCTAATACAAATGTTTTTATACTAACAGGATGTATAGAAATTTTTTTTACTAACAGGATCTAATGTAAATGTTTTTATACTAACAGGATCTAATATAAATGTTTTTATACTAACAGGATCTAATATAAATATTTTTATACTAACATGATGAAACAGAAATGTTTTTGTACTAACAGGATCTGATATAAATGTTTTTATAATAACAGGATGTAACAGAAATGTTTTTTTACTAACAGGATCTAATGTAAATGCTTTTATACTAACAGGATCTAATATAAATGTTTTTATACTAACAGGATCTAATATAAATGTTTTTATACTAACAGGATGTAATATAAATGTTTTTTTACTAACAGGATCTAATGTAAATGCTTTTATACTAACAGGATCTAATATAAATGTTTTTATACTAACAGGATCTAATATAAATATTTTTATACTAACATGATGTAACAGAAATGTTTTTGTACTAACAGGATTTGATATAAATGTTTTTATAATAACAGGATGTAACAGAAATGTTTTTATACTAACAGGATCTAATATAAATGTTTTTATACTAACAGGATGTAACAGAAATGTTTTTATACTAACAGAATCTAATATAAATATTTTTATACCAACAGGATGTAACATAAATGTTTTTATACTAACAGGATCTAATACAAATGTTTTTATACTAACAGGATGTAATAGAAATGTTTTTTTACTAACAGGATCTAATGTAAATGTTTTTATACTAACAGGATCTAATATAAATGTTTTTATACTAACAGGATTTAATATAAATATTTTTATAATAACATGATGAAACAGAAATGTTTTTGTACTAACAGGATTTGATATAAATGTTTTTATAATAACAGGATGTAACAGAAATGTTTTTATACTAACAGGATCTAATATAAATGTTTTTATACTAACAGGATGTAACAGAAATGTTTTTATACTAACAGAATCTAATATAAATATTTTTATACCAACAGGATGTAACATAAATGTTTTTATACTAACAGGATCTAATACAAATGTTTTTATACTAACAGGATGTAATAGAAATGTTTTTTTACTAACAGGATCTAATGTAAATGCTTTTATACTAACAGGATCTAATATAAATGTTTTTATACTAACAGGATCTAATATAAAGGTTTTTATACTAACACGATGTAATATAAATGTTTCTTTACTAACAGGATCTAATGTAAATGTTTTTATACTAACAGGCTGTAACATAAATCTTTTATACTAACAGGATCTAATATAAATGTTTTTATACTAACAGGATCTAATATAAATATTTTTATACTAACATGATGTAACAGAAATGTTTTTATACTAACAGGATCTAATGTAAATGTTTTTATACTAACAGGATCTAATATAAATGTTTTTTTAAAGATTATTTTCAAACTGAGATACTGCTGTTNTAAATGTTTTTATACTAACAGGATCTAATATAAATGTTTTTTTAAAGATTATTTTCAAACTGAGATACTGCTGTTGTGTTTACACGTAGCCCATTACAGTAAGCAGTGTAGCTAATTTCGTCATTTATATTTACTTCTTTCCTATATTGAAATGTCATTTATCAGAGATGTTTCCTACACAATGCCTCTGAATTTTTGATTTTACATAAAAAAAAACTTTTGGTAGCGTTCATGCTCAGACGGCTTATTTCGTTTCCAGCAATCGTTCATTACTTCAAAATTCCGTGACGGTGGAAGAGGCCATTTTTGTCGTGCATGATTCTGATTGGCCGAGCCCATCAAACATCAAATTAATTTTGGAACCTTTCCAATTTTCAAATGTTTGATGGAAACTGGAACTATCCAACAACGTCAGACAAACAGAGTGGCGTTTGTGACGTTGCGGTGACATCACAACTGTACAACTTTATTTGGCCGAACCTATTGGAAGCAGTTCGACGGAAAAATTTGACTGTGTAATAGGGACTTATGTCCTCACCAAAAAAATTTGAAGAAACTACCTGTAACGCACAGCATCACTTGCAAACCAGTAAGAAGACAAAACAAGTGAGAGAGAATCATGTTCGTGTTTATAGTTTTGTCGGAAACATAAATTTTATTTATTATTATTTTTAATTCTATATATTCCGTACAACAATATCAAAAAGACAATAAAAATATTTAGAAAAAACATTTATTTAAAAACAAACAAAGTAATGAAAACGACGTGATCCACGAATTGATGGAAAGTTTCTTAAATTTACGGAAGTTCCCTGAAAGTTGTGCAATAATTTTCATATATTTACGGGATTATGTATTACCATTGTAAACGATATTACTTTTTGTTTGAAACTGTTGCCGCTTACCGTTAACGCCTTAAATACACATCCTTGGAATAAAATGGTATCCGATAATCTATGCAAACACTATATTTCGGGCATTATCTGGTCGATTCTCAACATATTTGATAATCAAGAAGCCCAAAAAAGATTTTAAAAATTTAAATTTTAATGGTAAGACACTTACTTTATTTGTAATTTTACAAGTATACGCAAAATATTTGGCATTAAAACCATTATTACCAAATTAGGTACACGAACAAAAAGTAAAACAGTATTTAAATTATTTTATTTACTTATAGTATTTTTCGTCGGTCATTTTGGGAGATACTGCAGAGAATTTATCAAGAATTTCTGTAGAATTAAAAAAATATTTGACGAACAATTATTATTTAGATAATTATTTTCGAAATTATGTCTTTATTATTAGGCTATTTTTTAACAAATTTTGGTTTGACGTCAGTAACCGATGCTATCATGATACTGAACAATAGTATATCTCGCTCGGGAAGCAGAGTTACCTGTAATAGAACTCATATTATTTCGTATTGACCTTTACACCGCTTTCCCGCCAAATGGAGAATAACGAGCATCTTAACGGAGCACGCCAGCTTGTTTAGGTTTCGTAACAGAAAAAAGGGTATTGTATAGAAAATATTGGGCACGTAAAACTTGTGACGAGATGTATGGTAGCGATCACAGCGAATTATTGTTTTGTGTAGGATGTACCTATTAAGCACACGGAGGGTCACAGCATCTCACGGAAAAGTTAAATAGTTGGGCGAAATCAATTATCTCTCTCTCTCTATCTCTCTCTATCTGTGCAGGCCTACGTGTGTGTTCTATCGGTTCGTCTGTCGCTTTGCCGATATTCACAACATTTCAATTTATCAGATTTTATCAGAACTTAGCTCACTCGTTTTTCTTCACGATAAAATTTATTGATGAACACCAGCACATTACTGACGACACAAATCATTCAACAGAACTAAATTTTGAAAATGTGCGTACTAAATTATATACATCTAGTAGTGCCTTGGAATGTTGTGACACTTGTTGGAAATCTCTCTTCACGACCGGAGATATTTAGCCAGTTTCAAGGAAAATATTTTGTATTTCACTGATATATATATATATATATATATATATATATATGAATCACCTAGAAAATCAACAAAATGACTAAAAAAAATAATAGTTTCTGGTAAAGTACATCAATTACGTATATAATTAAATTCTTATTTTGGTTTTATTTGCTTCGAATGTCGTAATAATTACATATTTACTTTAAACGCTTAGCAAAACTTATAGAACATAATTGTATACAACACATTCTGGTTTGAAAACGAAGCCAATCAAATACTAGGGCAGTTCCAATGCACACAGAATGTGAATTTCAAACTACAGGTCGTTGAACCCGTGAAGTCCTCCCGTCTCTAGTCATCAAGGAAGTTTTTCTTTCCGTAGCCCAGAGAGAGAGAGAGAGAGAGAGAGCGAGAGAGCGAGAGAGAGCGAGAGAGTGAGAGAGAGCGAGAGAGAGAGAGCGAGAGAGCGAGAGATAGAGAGAGAGCGAGAGATAGAGAGAGAGTGAGAGGGAGAGAGAGAGAGAGAGAGAAAGAGAGAGAGAGAGAGAGATAACCAGTTGCCAGGTTCCGGTACAACTGACTTCAGAGGTTTCCCTCCAGACGGGTGGATACATCAGAACTGCCGCACACCTTTGGGGAGGAGCTGGGGAGGTTCTTGGTTGGTATTTACGCAAATTACGACCTTATATCATGGTGGTGTAAGGACAAGGCTAGGCGAGCGCGTGTTCAATGTAAAAGCACCGTACTGAAGGGGAAGGGGGGAGATGCGGCCAGATGTCCTTCCTGGAAGGAGCAGGAGGTAAAAAAGGACTCAAGGTGAGACAGACAGGGCAGGCCACTGGTTATAGGCCATTCACGATTACTTCACACTTTTCTGAAGCCCTACTAAAGTTCTACTTTTGTTACCGATTACGTATCCTTCCACTACTGCCATTTGACTACGTTTTCACTGGCATATGCTTGTTTACTGATTTCATCTGTTCAAAGAATTTAGTCATATTTCAAAAACCATTTCGTAAGAATGTTCACAACTTAGGCCTATAACCATATATTGGTCAGCTTTATAACTTTTTAACAATATCCATGTTGACAATAGTTCTTAGCGTTTTCATTTTACATTGTTAACATATTTGTTAAACACGACATAGCGCATTACACATAATACACTTTAATATTTTACTGCGACTTCGTTTAACCCTGTTATAACTGCAGGGGAAAAACTGTAGTATTTAACCTCTTTTTATTAATATGTGTTGGGTTATTTCGTTAAAAGGACCGCCTTAGTTGGAATAAAAATTAAAACGAAGGGACAACCAGTCCAACGAAAAGACACAGTAAATCCAAGCATGCAACTCGTGTAGCTTATTTTTGTACGTATCAACGACAAACTTAACAGACAGTGGTGAACATGCACACAAATAGGCCTACTGCAACTTTTATTCCGCTCATATTTGTATGCATTTGTACTTGCTGTTTTGTAGGTGTATTTAATTATTTATTTATATTTATCTGGCAGAGATTAGTATTTTGTTGGGGTTGTGGCAAACATTCAAATCACAGAAATGTAAGCACGTTGCACAAATGTGTTTCAAACACCTAGGGCAAGATTACAACGATGTGATAAACAGGCGTTACATTAAAACAATTTATTTCGAATTAAAAACAGTTCACTGTTAGAACGTATAAATTTTACAAGTCCGATATTTGCAATTACACACACGCTGGCACAACGTAACGTAATGGCAACAATGCTCTTTCACACACACAGCGGTCACGGCGCACTTTACAGTATATTTGTTCCTGCCGTAGAAAAATATATTTATCACAACATCGTAACTTGCCTAGGTAGGTTTAAAATACACAACTAGTATGAACTTGACGCTTCGTTCAGAAACACACCATTTCACGTCGTCGTCGCGAGTTTCCACTTCTGCCAACTTCAAATTTATAACAGTCCCGCCATCACATATAAATATGTAATAGTTGTTCAAACATTAAAATTTCGTTTTATTTTGAAATTACAAATTCAAAAATCATTATTTCTGCTTTTTACTGTAATAAGTATAAAATATGCTAAAATTGAAAACATGTATAATTTTCCTGCTACTACAGGTGTGCGAAACTTCCCGAGAAAGAGAAAGAGAGAGAGAGAGAGAGAGAGAGAGAGAGAGAGAGAGCGACAACCTCCGCTCCGCCTGTTAAATTTTCTTCGTCGGACGAAAAAAAAAAAACCATGTCACTAGGGCCTACGCATGGTAATTTGCTAGGATATTTTTAACTTTAACAATGAAATATGTTTCCTAAAGTGCTACATAAAAATTCAAATATGTATATTAATAGACAACGTTTAATTTACAAATAGCACACCAAAAAACTAGGCAAAAACAATATTTATCTGTGAACTATTTCTTACTAGCCGTTGCCAACACATCGCTGCTCTCTCTGTTTTTAATTCGTATTTAACACGAAATAAATATTACAAGTTATTAAAGACACTAAGTTAAAATTTTATTTATTCAAGAATACAGTGCTTTAAAGTTAATCACAGTGTTACATGTTTGTAGTATACGAGGTATTGAAAAAACAGGTTGACGTGTTACGTCTAGGGTGATTTTTCAAAGGTTCGTTTCAAAACATCCGAAGAAACCGAGAACCTACTATAATTAGCGCCCCAGCCCGCCCTGGATATAGAGATTATTGTATAATTAGCCTGACATCTTCTGCAACCGTGAAGAGCATTGCTGTAGCACGGGCAGTATAAACACCAGGGGCCAGAGTACATGTCGCTAGGGGCGACAGCCGTACGCGCCCCAGCTGCCTTGTCGCCTCAACTGACACGTGGTCTTGCCCCCATGTGATACCATCTGGTCGCATAACTCGAAACACAACCACCCTACATCATATTAGCAGTTAAATATTTCCTTCGGATAATCACACCCCTAACCAATATCTCAAAACAATCGTTAAACCCGTTATTTACATATCGTTCTCTCTCGAAAAAAAAAAAAAAATTACACGAAGTGGCTATTAAAGAATCGAGAGTTACAGATGTAGATGCGTCATTTATTAAGTGACACATTTAGCCAGAATCTTCGGAATATTCAGTATTTTATTCGAGTAAGAACGGATCGCTATGAAGACAACTGAATGATCTCTGTGAATGGCATTTACCTGCCAAAGAGATTAATTTGTATTTTTATAATTCGATTGTTTAACTATAATTATTTGTGTGTACTACGAAAAGATTTCATGGAGGCAACAGTTTATAAAACTGTTACATTTGTATATTCTGTAAGTGTGCCTGTGACCCTAGCTCAATATAAATCCTACATAATTATGTTTATTATAAAACGTTTTACACGTCGTTCACGAGAATGCTTCTCGAAGTTAAATATTAATCACAACTGCATCACTTTTCGTGGTGTGATGTAATTTACGGTTTAAAAAAACACTTCCTAGAATATTTTGGAAGGTGTTCCAACTACGACAGAAAACCGAAGAAGAAACATTCATTCAAAAATATTTGCACTGGCAAGAAACAGCATGCATTGAAGTGTAGAAAACTTAACAAGAGTGCATGTGAATTTGTTAGGTGAAATGCATATATGGGAAACGAGAGACGCTGCTTCAGATCAAAGTTAGCGCTGATCTCCGTGACCTGATACTAAGACTACTTTCCGTCCTATACAGGATTATTCAGGGAAAATGTTCACCGCAGATACCTTCCGAACAACTCAACTTAACGAAATGTAGATTTCGAATTTGTAAATGGTACTACTGTGCTCATGAAACACCGTTTATGTGTTGAGATATTGAAATCAACTTTGGCTTTTCAAAAAGGAATATACTAATTTATTTCAATAGCATAACATGTTATTAAGCGGCGAGTTCACTGATGTGATTATTTTGAAAACCCGACGAGCACTTTTTGAGATATAAGGGGAGTTCATAGGTGTATGCATTTGACTGGAGCTATGGCGGGGTAGGTTGCATCACCCGCTGGGGGATGTTGCATTTGTGTGGACTGTGAAACAGACACGATTGCTCGGGGACTTAGTTGTGATAAAGCTACGAACATCAAATTAAACACAAGATTTATTTGACTGTAACATTAACAACACCAACAAACACTAATTCGCATGTGTTCGATACCTGTGTTACTCTATCACTAGCACTTGAATCACCTGTGTAGGAACTCTCTGTTGGACATCCCAGCGGATGATAAAACCTACCTCACCACAGCTACAGACAAATGCATACACCTACAAACATCCCTTATATATCAAAAAGTGCTCGTCGGGTTTTCTCG
Organism: Clitarchus hookeri; assembly: GCA_002778355.1. Taxonomy (NCBI): domain Eukaryota; kingdom Metazoa; phylum Arthropoda; class Insecta; order Phasmatodea; family Phasmatidae; genus Clitarchus; species Clitarchus hookeri. The sequence goes on along the minus strand of NQII01000368.1, from coordinate 450,852 downwards.
GGAATTTCCCGTTTCCCCGGCCTTGCATTCCGGTGCCGCTCCACACTCACCTCGCTTCACCTTCATCGGTTCTCGAGGCCGCGTTGTCAAGAGTAGCCCAAATTTTCTTCACTCAATGCGTTAACTCTGCGTTGTCGTTATGTTCAGGTATAGATCACGCATCAGCGTGTTCACGCTGAATTAAGTATGACGTTAAGTTAAGCGTTTTACGCGAGTAAGTAAATATTATGCTATTAATGAAAGTAACGTAAAAGTCATGGAAGTAAGTCGTCGCACAGTATAATGAAGGATGTGCATAAAGTAAAGCAGTTTTAAGGGCGGAATTGTAAGGATATGAACTCAAAACAAACGAAACAGATATGGTGGTGTGTTATTTAAAAAAAAATTTTTTAGGAATAGGACAAAATTATTTATTCGTCTGTTTATCAGAAACGTTTTCTCTTAGATATTACTTGCATTTCGACTCGCTCAATGGTTTATTTTAATGGCTGCAGTGTTATGACAGCGCAAATGTAGAAGAGGTACTTGTATTTAAATTGTGGACTTATATGTATATTTGAAAATTATTGTCTAATTCTGATTATTATAATTTATATTTCGAGTTAAAATGTACGAGTATCGATGGAACCAATAAACAACTAAGCGTGTCCTCTAAGGGCAGAGCCGCTGTGTACTGTATTGGGAATACGACATGAATGGCGATGTGAGTGAGTGAGTGAAGAGACTTGGGCGGCTCTCAACATAGAGATCTTGAGAGCCGATGGGGTGACTTCATAGCGGAGCCAAGTAGAGACATGTGTTACTCGGAGACATGTGTTACTCGGAGACATGTGTTACTCGGATACATGTGTTACTCGGAGACATGTGTTACTCGGAGAGTATTCGAACATGGCCTAACTAGACTACTTCAGTTCTCTTCATGGCAAAAAATAAGTGAAAACGCATTGTAAAAACGCTTTCTTTTCTAGAACATATGATTTTTTACGACAGAGAAAAATAAATGTTTAAATTGTAACCACCGAAAAGTAACCTTGCAACAAACATAATTTTTGTTTTATCTATAGGGTGAAGACTGTAATACCCTTGCATTGTCGTTGCAACATTCCAGCAGACGTATTTCTAGTATTGTCAGGTACTCTGTGCAGGAAATTTGTGCTCTGATAAACCGCGATTTGTAAATAAGAGAGAAAAGACAAATATTTCAAAATCATATTCACTAAAAAAAATATATACTTGGACGGTTTCGAGACCAGAACCGCCGTGCCATTAGTGTAACGCCTTCACCATACAAACACTATACATGATGGTGTTTATAATACCTTGTATACGTCAGGCAGTAACGTAGGCCAGAATGTAGGTAGTGTCACCTCTTGGTAAGAATAGAGGTTGGTGATTTGGAGAATCGCTGCACTTCAGAATGGCATTACACGTCTGCACAAGAACTGTGCAATTGCTTAGTTGCAGTTTTTGTTACAGCATTGGTTTATAAATGTCCGCGTTGGGACAACAGTATCGTACAGAAAACTACAATGTAAGACAGAAAACCTTTAATGTTGCTAAACAGTTATTTTTGGTAGGAAGTGATTTTTTTTACTGTGAACAAAAGCAGTTTAAATAATGTTTATTTCTTTGCTATAAAGGGAGATAATATTACCATAACACAAAACCGTGTAAAGAAAACACATGTTAACAGCAAACATATGATACTCTAACATTCTCTTTGAATTAAAGCACTATCGTGTTCCTGTAAACAAAGTAGCCTCAAATAAATTGTAATATATGCCGTACAGAAAAATTTGAATGGATTTTTTTAGAGTGCGTGTAAGGAAGTTATTTCGATAAGTGAGTTATTGAAGTGGTCAGTGGACCAGCTGGCAGTGCGATAGAGAGCTCAGCGGGAGTTAGTGTCTGCCAGTGTGTAGCGGTGAGTTCCGGGGAAGTGGGAGGCCACTCTGGCTTCACAGGCTGACAGCAGACATCTGCACTCGCCAAAACAACACAGCAGCGAGTTGACGTGCGAGGTCATTCCACCTGCCCGCAGGCTGCCCGCTGCTAAGGCCAGCACTCACTCCTGCCTGCTCCCTTTGTATACACATCGCCTGATCACAACACAAAGATAACTAGCCTTCGCAATGCTTCACTTTATTACGCTCCTTAATTAATCTCCTTTCAATCTGCAGTGCGTTTGTAATTAGCAACCTCGTAACTCTACATTTATTAATAAAACTAAGCATGCAGAAGTAATTCTACATTTAAGGTTTTTTGTAATTAACCCATCTAACGTAGCTATTGGGACGCTCTTAAGATTATAATCCAAGTAATTACGATTAATATTACAAAAAACGTGGAGTGGTCTCTTAGAACGTAACTCTGAGTGTCAAGAGTAAAATAATGTTTTTTTTAGTTGGGTTTGTGTCTTGTAACTTCAAGATTGCCAGATGTTTTAGCTAAACAAGCACGGGAATGCCCAATTAGAACGTCCATGAAGCGAGTAACGGGAAATTACATCGTATTTCCTTTTTTTTTAGAATGTTTTGTGCGCGACTTCGGCATATGGGACTCTGCTGTCTAACACACGCACGCTCAACTTCACGCCCTGTGTTCGACGTTAACGAACTCAGTTAACTAACGCGACTGCTAGGGGCAGGACTTGAACGAGCGAAAGGACAGGTTTCCAGTTGTTAAATGATTTTAGGCGTGTCTAGGTCGCCTCTCTCGACATCGTTTTCAAACAAAAAGCACTTTGTGCATCTTTGCCCGGCCCACGTTCCTACGAAAAGTGTTGCGTAAAATTTTTAGTACCTGCATTCTAAGCCCGAATCAGTGATACAAACGAGTGAAATAAAATTCTCTGAAATTCAGTTGATGAGATAATACCGACTGGTGAATCAAGCAAACGAACTGGGAATTAGTGACTTATTGTAGCGGAATTATCGCATTGTCATATATCTTCACGCGTAGAGTATCAATGGGCATGGGCAGAAATTGTTTAATAAACAAAAAAATAATAACAAAAATATAGTAATGGCTGTCGTGCAAGTGGTTCGTGTGTGCATAGTGACTAGAAGCTATTTACACAGTCTAGAATATTTTCTAGTGTTGATTACGAGGCGGTGAAAAAAGTGTTCGCATTAACGCGAGTTATTGTTATCGCGTCGCGACCTTTGCGTCGCGCCTTTGTGATCCAGCATCGCGCGCAAGGAGCAGTTGTTGAATAGGAAGACTTCTTCTGAAGCTCTGCGCACAAACCTGCGCTCTTAGTGCTCCACCTGGCTGCGTCGTTTTTCTCCTCTTTGGGCTGGGAAGCACGTGAGCTGGTGAAATGTTGAAAGATGTATTGTGAAATATTGCACCAGCCTTAGATAATTTAACATCTAAACTGTCCTTTCACAGGGCTGTCACACTGTCAAATTTTTGCCTTAAAATATATTTGACAATACAATTTGAAGACGAAATACGACCATCAAATTTTTCAATTCCAAAAATTGGATCGAATAATCTTGAATGCATCTGAATATGTGTCACAATGGCAAATTATTTTACTGGGTGGATCTGGCCTGACATTTCATTTATAAATTATTTTCAAAGTGAGAAACTTATCTTATGTTTCCGTGCAGTTCTATACAGGACAAACTGTAACGAATTTCGTAATTTATTGTCACTTATTTAATACATTCAAATTTAATTTATCATAGATATTTGCTGCATGGTGAAAGTGTGAGTTCTTAGAAATATTGTGAACCAATTACTTCAGATAGTCTTCATGCCCAAGCTGCTTCAATATAAATAAATCATCTTATTTAACTTTTCGTATCCAGCAGTTGTTCACCATTTTAATTTATTGTGATGTAAAGGAAAGGGCCATTCCGATTAGGTGAGCCAGTCAAACATCAAACAATTGTAGAACACATCCAATTTTCAAAATGTTGGATAAAAATTTGATACACACAATTTTTCCAGACAAACATGGTGGCCATGATTATGACTTGGCGACCTCAGAAACATCCCATTCTTTGACCATCTTTATTTGAAGTAGTTTGACGGGAAAGTTCGACAGTGTGACAGAGTCTGTAAGGGCTGCTCACCAAAGTTTCATTATTTTTACACTCGTACGAAGCACCGTTCATTTTGTGGACTGTAGTTAATAACTACTCTTCCCTCGTATAAACATTTTTGTACGCATGGTTTACAGCCTAATTTCCGAAGGAAAGATAGGCTTATCGAGTCACCTGGTTGTCTGTCTGGAAACTATGTCTCCCCTAACAACTATTAAACCCGACTACCGAATTTAGCAAAGCTGGGTCCATGTGTAGTATTTAGTAAGGACATCAGACTTTCATAGTTTTAGATAACGCCGGATACTTTTGNTCCGAAGGAAAGATAGGCTTATCGAGTCACCTGGTTGTCTGTCTGGAAACTATGTCTCCCCTAACAACTATTAAACCAGACTACCGAATTTAGCAAAGCTGGGTCCATGTGTAGTATTTAGTAAGGACATCAGACTTTCATAGTTTTAGATAACGCCGGATACTTTTGAAAAAAAAAAAGCGGGAATTTTTTAAATTTAGGCTAGTGTGTTATATTTCGGGAACCAATTATCCGAGTTAAACCAAATTTGGACCATTGACAGCAAATATATAAGCATTGCATTTAGAAAGTGATGTCATTTATCCGCCATTTTGGAAGATAGTGAAATTGAAAAATAAAGCCTTTATATTATGTCTCTGGAACCATTTAACAGATTTTAACCAAATTCGGTACTTTGACTATGCACGATATACGCATTTAATACTGATAATATTATTAAGAGGCTGTTTTGGAAAATAGTTCAACATGAAAAATAAAGTTTTAGTGTTATATCTCGGGAAGCAATCAAACGACTCCTACTAAATATGGCGCTCGTGTAACACTACGGTAGGCCATGCAAACTGAGATGTTTTATTGGGCCAGACTATTATTTTCAAAATGACGGGCTTTTCAACATTTTAGCATAACATGCTATATCTACGAAACAATGTAACCAATTTCAAACTAACTTTGTATGCTGAAAGTATATATGCAAGCATCAAATGAGCGAATACATATTTTTTTTCGCAATTTTGGAAGATAAAAATAATGAGAAATTAATATTTCATATCCTATTTCGGCAAACTATTAACTGATACCCACCAGATCCACGTTAAAAATTATGCTTTTATAGTACATCTAAAGTTATATGATTTAAGGTGGTAGTCACATATATTCAAAATCACAACAATGTAAATATTTTGTCAGTATGCCACATGTCCCTAACAATTTCAACCGACTTCATATGTAACAGTATCGATAACAAACATAGAATCTGCCAATATATCTTCCAATTTGTTCTTCAGTAAAGAAGATACACACTACAATAGAAAATAAAGCTTTCGTCATATGTCCGGGACCAACCAACCGATTCCGACCAAACTTTTCACACAATTGGTGCAACAGTAGGCCATTTTTGAAGTGTATCTGGCTTTATTTACAGTATATCTTCAATGTAAATAATTTAGATAAGTTTACCATGTTTATTAAATAATTTGACATATATCATTATCTATTAGAAACATTAGATATGCCTATAAATAGGCTGTTGAAAGAAGGTTTTTTATGAAAGCGCCAAATGTAAAACTAAATTTATGCTATATCTCGGGAACCGGTCAAACTATTTCCACCAAATTGTTCACGCAAGTAGTGTTGCGGTAGGTCATGAAAACTTGTATGATTAAGGACACCCACACAATTGTTTACTAAATGATGTCACTGTAAATATTTGAAGTTGATAATCCTAGTCTTCCAAAACTTTAGACTGATTACTATCTAAGTTGGTGTACCGAATCCTACCTTCACGTTGTATAGTTGGTTGCATGCCAGCTCACTCCACGAGGGGTTCTGTTTTCGAGTCCCATGCACGGCACATGTGTATCTGCAATCATGTCACTAGTATTGCATTTGTTTCTGGTTGCATTTATAACGATATCGCTATCAACGATACGTCGAGACACACATGTCATCTAACCTATTAATAACCTCATCATAATTATTTGCAGCCATGCAAAGGAACGTAGGCTCAAGTTGTATTCATAATTTCTTGTTACGTAATGGCATTCCAAAATTACGATTTGTGTTTTTGAGACGAACAAATAAAATAAACGAAATCACTTTGAGCCAATTTAACAAGTGTATCTGAAAGTAAACCCGTTAATGTACACATGCCATTTTAGTTTTAGCCGTTGCAAAAAGAGTAATTTATGGCGTGAAAAGTACATACGAATTTCTTGTAACAACTCACACAGTGAAACCTATGGGACGTGTTTCAGTACATCGATGACACTAAAGTGGCCTAATAGTGGCGAATAGTTTGTGTCAGCAGCTACCAATAGCAGTAGCCAGGGGAAGGCTGCGTCTGTATTGGTGCTGACTTCTGGACTTGTACAGCACCGACCATGATTCACCTATCCTGCAACATGTTAGATGTGAACAAGTACACTATGGATATGAGTAAAGGGGCTAACTTCTTAATTCATTTTAAGGCATGCTTAGCAATACTTAAAATAACAGACTGCTACAAATAAAAATATATGCAATAACTTCCGTATTACAAGCAATTTTTAAAATAAGCGAAAATAATGTAGCGTAATTTTTAAATATTCCTTGAAGTAACTCATGGTATCTTACCTATTTCAGTGTGAATGATCTTATTCCGGTAGACGAGTTAGTTTTTATTGTTTGTATGTCCTAAAAACGCTATAATTGTGATTTTGACAGGCCATTGTGTAAAAAAATATGCCGCCGGAATTTTGCCACGCGAGGAAACAGTAGAAGTACGTGATGCCTGCAGGTTGATAATACATTCTCTAGCGACAGCGCCCTTGAATGACTGAAACAAGTTTACATGAAGACGAGCATAGCCTTAAGTATCCCACCTACCTGGAGCTATTCTTCGCGGGGTTTAAGGCAGAGAAGCATGGGGGTGATAAGGGCGACACTGCCACGCGAAGCAAGTGCGCCATCGCCTCTAAGCGCAAGGCTCTGGACTGGCGTGCAGTGTTCTCGCCGCTCGCTCTGCGTGTAGGCCTGCCTATCACACTTCCAGCGATCACACTATTGTTTTATTGGTGGAAAGTCTGTAAGAAGGTTCAGTGCAGCGCTCTTAAGTAGTTTTGCATGTATCTGATGCGTTTATTTCGAGATACAACTCTTCGAAAAAATCTATTTAGTCATTTTGGAGTGCTCTAATGTGTGTAATGGCTTGAAAAAACACAGTATAAGGTACAATGTTGTGGCAGCAGTATTAATGTCACTGCAAAATTAGCTTCTTGTTATCTGTGAGCCGTCAGGAACTGATGTTGCTGTTTATGTAATATAATGTTAATTTATTATGTTACTCTAATTATATCCTTTCTCTTCTGTCAACTTTAAAATGGTGTTTATGTTGTAGCAAAACAAATTTTGTGTTTAAGTGATGTTAACATTTGTGTTCAACATTTTACTGTATTTTATTTGCTAAAAAAAAAAAAACATTCCGATGTAAAATAAATTAAGTGCTATTATTATGTCACAAAAATAAATATTACCAACGAAAAAAATTCAGATTGGAGAGGAATTGGTTGTGTAGTTACCGAGATATAATGTAAAAGCTTTATTTTTCTTATTGCATTATCTTTAAAATAGCGAATTAATAACATTTTCACTTTCTAAATTCATTGCTTGCATCATGCTCCGCCAACGTACCAAATTTAGTAAATAAATGTGTTTTAATGGTTTACGAGATATAATGTAAAAGGTTTATTTTTCAATTTGCACTGTTTTCGAAAATTGTCCACCGATAACATTATCGGTTTCTAAATTAAATTTTTACATCATGCACTGTCAACCAAATGTGATTTAAATAGGTTAAATAGTTCCCGATATAAAATGGAAATACTCTATTTTTTATTTACACTATTTTATAAAAAAGACGAACCGAATTCGAAGCTTACGTCATACACTGTCGACGTATCAACTTTGGTTTCGGTCGGATAAATGGTTCCCGAAATATAATAGAAAAACATAATTTTTTTTAATTTGCACTATTTTCCAAAATTGCAGTTCATTAAATTTTTTCCTTTAATTTTGATGTTTATATCGTACACTATTAACGTACGAAATTTGGTTGGAATTGTTTGAATAGTTTCCGAGATATAACACAGTGCCTAAATATTTTAATTGCCGCCATTTTGAAAATAATTACCCGGTATAATAGAAAACTGTAATAGTCCAATGTCATTATTAAATACTATATGTGGACGTAGTTGGGTGAAATTCGGTTGTCGTGTTTAGACGTTATTAGTGGAAAAGGTGGTGGGGGCGGTGGTGGGAAACACACATTCCTTCGGAAAGTAGGCTGAAAATTAACTCATCGAAATGTGTTAGAATAATTATAATTCAAATAAGATACCATCTGACACTTCAATAAATCTTTAAAAAAAAATCACGCAATAAAATGTTTTCGCTATTTTAAAAATAATGTTTAAAATAAGTAAAATGCGCATAGTTTTAATTTATAGCAGCCTATGATTTTTAGTAAAATTAATTTTCTTAAGAAAACCATAAAATGAATTAAGATATGGCCTATTCAGTTACCCTTCTAAACTTTTCAGTAAATATTTTCGTTTATTTTATTTGCACGCCCCAAAAACACTGAAATTGTGATTTCGACATGACAAGGTACGAAATTTGCCGGATAAAAAATTTGTTATGCCACCATACAGTATTTGTATGCAATTTCTACAAGTTGAACAGTATTTAGTACAATTATAAAATTCTATAACGAAACCATAGTTTCCAAGAGGCGAGGTGTGAAGCGCGTATATTCGCTAGAAGAGAGATCATGCTTCAGTTTGCCGCCGCTGTATATTTACGTCACTTCCGCTGTGTTAGAGAGCATGACCATCTTCAAGCGCACACAATAACGTTAACGGTTTTAGTGAATAGAATATATGTCATCCAGTTCAGTCACGTATTTTGTGACGGTAGAGTTTCTTTCGGTTACACGATATACTTGGAGGACACGCTCTCCGTCGTGTGCTCACTTCTTACTGGCCAATGAACAAGTGGAGGGGAGAGACTCGAGCGGCCATTAACATCGAGGTCTTGAGAGCCGATGAAGGTGAAGCGAGGCGAGTGTGGAGTTGCGCTGGAATGCCAGGGCGGTGGAAACGGAAGATCCCCGAGAAAACCCGCCAACCAGTGGCATCGCCCGGCTAGATTCCCACATGCGAAAATGCGAAAGGCGAACCCGGTTCGCATTGGTGGGAGGCGAGCAGTCTAACCGCTTAGCCACGGTCGAGGTGAAGTCAGCTCGCGATGTTATCGTGCGCCTTCTCGCGGCCAGGCCGAGAGACTTGTGCCTGTCTTGCGGACGCCGGGCGCCAATTTAAAAAGGGATTATGCTCGCTCGGCGTCGGCGGCGCCGGCGGCGGGAGAGATTGCAGGAGGCGGCGTCGCCAGGCGTCTCTCCGCAAGCTGCTAGGCGCCCAGGGATTGGCCGTAATCCCGCCCGCCTATTGGCCGAGCCCTCCTCGCCCCCTTCCACAAGGCTTTTAATGAGTTTCCATATCGGCGTCGGCGACGCACCTCCAATCGCGCATCCCTCTATCCCCTCCACCACCGCGGCGTCACAGATCCACCCCGGCCGTCTCGCAACACGGCAAAGCTGCGACCTCGGCGAGGATTCTCGCGTGGGGGGGAATTTCCGCAAGGGGGAATCGTGCCGGACGATGCCGCTGGTCGGCGGGTTTTCTTGTCGGATCTCCCGTGCCCCCCGTCCTGTCATTCCGGCGCTGCTCCATTCTCACCTCACCGGCTCTCGAGACATCGCTGTTAGGAGCTGTGCAGATCTCTTCACTCACTGCTACTGGTACGTGGGTCGTGATTGGCTTGTATTACTGCAGCCGACCACACAGCCCACAACTCACTGGCACGTCACGACCAGTTGTATTTCATAACACTTTAGCACATATCCGCTTCTGTGATTGGGTGATCTAGGTGTTACGCACCTTAAGTGTCTGCCCACGAATCGTAGACGTACAGTATCGGAGTAACTTAACTCTGATTGGTCAGTCAACTAAGAACATTCCCTCTCACAGAGACACGCCGGCAATAAGCGAGAGGAAACTGCTGGCACGCTCGTAGAGTGTTAGCGTGTCCGGAGATATTTTCCGCTATATTCAGGCGCCCCATCTCATTGGCTGTGACAACGAAACAAGTGCTGTGTCGGCTTAAGTACAGCACGCATCATAACATTTTTTGTTTGCAACATCTGGAACCGTATATTAAAGTGGGTATAAAAGGAGTAACAAGGTTTACGAATGGGAAACGGATTTAAATTAGAAAATCGCTTCTTACAAGAGTTATTATTTGAAATTTTTGAAAAGATCCAAGATAATCAGAAGTAACACAACTTTGAACTAACTTAACTTAGAAAATCATAACTTAGATACACTGTAACTCAGAAAATCGCAACTTAAAACAGTTGTAATTTAGAAATTCACAACCCAGAACCATTATTACTTAGAAATGCAGAACTTAAAGCAGTCCTAAAGTAGAAAAACACAACATAGAAACACACAACGGAAAACCACATAACTTAGTAACGTCGTAAAGTACAATTGCATAACCTAGAATGGTTTTAACTTAGAAACACACAATGCACAACCCCATAAATTAGAAATTTCATAAATTATAAAGTCATAATTAAGAAATATAACTTAGAAACACACAACTCAGAATAGAAATACACGCTAAATCTGAAAAAGTGAGAATTTCACTGTTTAAATCAGTTAACGGCATCTGACTTATTCAACAGACACTTCAGTTCATTAAAATTATGAATTAGTCAAAAATGCCAGTTTTCCTTCACGTATTGATTCAGTAACGTTTTCCACTGACATCGTGACAGACAGTGACACGAACTTCAACGACATGCTGTAAAGGCAATCGCATAATCGACTCAAATAGTCGTTGCGTTGGTACAGTGTTAGTAAAACCAATTTGCCAACTTACAAAGAAAGGTCAATAGAGTTCACCTCTTTCTAACCATGTGCATTGCCGCGGTGGTGTAGTTGTCAGACCACTCGCCTCCCACCTAGGCGATCCGGGTTCGATTCCCGGCGGGGTCCCTCCGGATTTCCGCAAGTAGGACTTGTGCCGGACGATGGTGCTGGTCGGCGGGTTTTCTCGGGGATATCCCGTTTCCACCGACCTTGCATTCAGGCGCTGCTCCATACTCACCTCACGTCAACCTCATCGGCTCTCAAGACCTCGATGTTAAGAGCCTCCCAAATCTCTCCACTCTCACGAAAAGACTTCTTAACATTGCACTGCACCTTAGACTATCTTCCGCCGTGTGTCCTAACGCACTGTTTCGACAACAAATAATCGCTGGCCACTGTTAGATCAATTACTATTAAGACCGTGATCTACCAAGTACTTAAAAGGCAAGGCCAAATATCGGGCTGGGCTCAGAAATTGGGTAAGTTCACATGAGAAACCCGCACTATAAAAATACTTTATTTGATGCAACACGTGTTTCGTTGTCTCAAAAACAATTCCCTTGATGTGAACCACAACAAAGTACATTTCCCGCAAACAAAATTTGCGATTGTTCTATATTTATTTTGGCTATGACAAACTTGCATTTTGGTTACAATCGTCCAGCAGTATCTCTTGTGATGAGATTTATTACCAGTTAACACCTTTCTTTCGTATACAGCAAGGTTCTATTACTGTAAGCAAAGCAAGGACTAGGAAATTTCTTTCTTTAAAATACAGAAAATTAATATTGAATATTGTCACAAAACGAAAAAGTGTAAAGAAAACATTCAATAACAATAAAACCAAGCTTTCTTAACCTTCCTCTTGGATTAAAGAGAGCTTTTTTTAGTGTAAACAAAACAGTCTCAAAGAAATGTTTTACTTTGCTACACAGAAAACCTCTGGACGTATATTTTTTACTTTGTAAATGTAACGATTTTAATTTCCTGTCACACTTGACATTCCGCGCACCAGTAAGACTAATAAAAGTTCAAAAGGTCAAAGACAGTAAGACCCACGAGCGCATGTGCACTCCTCAATATCTGAGGTCATTCTGACGGGAAAACGTGAATTTACGTCGTACACTTCCTTTTTTTGACGCCAGTTTGCCATGACGTAACCGCACACTCATGGGAATCCTTACAGAAATGCGCGGTAAGTATACGGAAGCGTTATACGTAATGGCGACAAGCTACGTAAATACAAAATACGTGACGTCTCTGTATTAAATTTTACTTCGGGTTTCGCCGCTGTAACCAGACAATTATAGTTTCTGTGGCAGTTCTTAAAACTCTCAAACATTGCTAGAAGCTGAAAAGTAGTTACGTACGTTAAATTTCCAAAAATAAATATATCAATGCTACAGTCTCACAAGAAAGTCATAGATCAGTGATCATAATTACAGACGTCAAAGGTTTTATTCGTGTTCAAACCTCGCTCAAGAATAATATATTTTAACTTTTTTTAAATTTCTATTTTATTCACAGCAAAATTTTAGCATAACGGAAACAGATTATTTTCCTTAATGTTTATTTTACACCTGCAATACGAAAAAAACTGGCCAGTAAATTTACTGAGAGGTTCCGCAAATTCACGGGAAATTGTGTGAAATCCACGGAAATTCTATTAAAAAAGGAACGTGTTTGTAATTTTGCGGAGAGTATTGGGGAAATTTTTACCACTATTTTTCCGTAAACTGATGGAGAACATTTCTACCAGTGTATATGGCGCAAAAGAACATGGAAGAGAATTTAAACAACATGAGATAACACTGGGACGATGTCTAATTATTTACTAAGCTAACCACCAAACGTAATACGACGCGACGGAGAATTTTCAAAACGGGAAGCTTTACAAAAGTGAAATATGCAACAAGTATCCCCCCCCCCCGGCAGCTTCCTTTAGATCAGACATTAATCATCACAGTTATCCGAGCGTTGTAGGTTATTCATGGCAAAGTGAGCACATTTCAAAGCCCTGCTTGATATCTTCTTTCTCTCCAATTATATATCATTCCACCAAATATAAAATGGGCCATATCACTTCATGCATGCGCTTATGTATTTTAATTGCGAATCTGTCAGATATTTGAAAATGCTACCAATGTGCTATTTCTTACACTCAAGTGTATAAAACAAACAGAAGTAAAATAAAATTAATTCACTTGCACAAATTCAAACATCAAACTTCTAATAAGACGCCAAGACAAGGAATTATTTTACTGGACTCATCACCATCTTTACAGGCAGAATTCCAATCATTGTGTCCGTTCAAATGCACAGAGTAACGGATAGTAATTTTTTTTCAAAGTCTGACTTCAAAAGAGCTCACTGTACAGTAAACAGACTATAAATAAAATATTATTCGTTTACAAAGATGGCGCCATATTGAAAATAAAGTTTTTGTATAACACTCACCTCTATTATCATCTAAACGAATTGCAACTATTTTGGGATGCGAATAGTAAACTGTTAGTCCTCGTGAACTAAGGCAGCCCACTGGAAATGAGTAGGGTACCTATTTTCAAAATGGTGCCTCAAAATAATGTGTTTCACACGCTTATATCAGGATCCATTCTAAACATCATTGAACATTACTTGGTATTCGGGCAGTAGGCCTGCTTGATGGGTAAGTTATGATATCTTCTGTTGGTGATGTCAGAAAAAAGCGTCATTAAAAAATACAGTCTAATCTAATATATTAAAAAATTATTAAAAGTGTCCCAAATCTCACATGCGAGTACAAAAATATGGAGAGCGCCCTTGAAACTATTAAGCTTATTTTAAAAACGGAAGCCACACCTCTGGAAGAATTATGCCGATTTAAGTCAAATTTGATGTGACGAGGTGTCTCGCGTACTTATACACGTAATTCGCTCTGTAACCCGTCCTCAATTTTTCACTGTAGATTTAATACAATTTTACTGTTAAAAATTATGTGTTAAATTCTACTCCATTTATTGCCAAAAAACCTGGTGGAAAATCACATTGGTTAAATCGATTTAAAAACAACTTTATAGTTTTATATGCATAGGCNTGAAGAGGGGGGAGGGGGGAGGGGTGCAGTGGGTGAAGCTGTACCTCCATATTGTACCACGCAATTAGCAAAATAGACGATGGCTAAGATTGAGAGAATTTGGTCGGCGTTTGACAGAGAGGTCTTGACAATGATGTCTTGCCAGAGAGGTCTTGGCAGTGAGTTTCTTGACTGCAAGATCTTTGACAATGAGGTCTTGACAGAGGGGTCTTGACATTGGAGTCTCGACACAGAGATCTTGAGAGCCGGGGAAGGTGAAGCGAGGTGAGAATAGAACAGCACCGGAATGCAAGGGCGAGGGACACTGGAGTACTCCGAGGAAACCCGCCAGCCCACGGCAACGTCCACCGCGTTTCGCACATGTGAAACCCGGGATAACCCCGCTGGGGATAGAACCCGTTTCGTCTTGGTGGGAGGCGGGTAACCTGGTGGTTATAACACGTGAGAGGGCAGTGCTGCAGAGCAGAGGAGATGACATCACGTCATGGACCAGGGAGGCTGGGTGTCCCTGGAGAGGCAGTGTCGGTGACAGATAGCGGCCAGCTATTAGCAGCACAGTTGTCTTGTCCCCGGGGACACGCACGCAGTCCCCCAGTACCGCTTCATACTCTTGCACGCTACACCACCTCCCCGCTACATTAACCACTCACTACAACCAACTTCACACTGCCACTCTCCTTGGAGCTGAAGTTACTGCCGCTCTGTCTATAAAGCAAGTCCTCGCGTGATTCCCGGCACCTCACACCGCTGGACCACTCTACAGATAACTACACAGAGACGAGAAGTAGTGATTGTCTGCATGGCGCTCTGAAGATGCGATTTGAGTCTGATTGGCTACTGCACAAAGAGAACAGCCAACAAAATATTTGATTGTATAGGGGCAAAAATAGATTTAGTCGAGTACCTAAACAAAACTTGGAAAGCCACAAAATTATTTTTGTTCATCCAACAAAATATGCGTTTGAACAAACAAAACCTCTTTGTTAGGCCAAAAAGATAATTATGCTGTCAACAAAATATTTAGTTGAATCACCTGCATATACTCACATTTGTTGCCCACTCATTTGATTTCTTTTGTTCGTAAGTACAGCTAGATTTTTTTTTGTAATTTTTGTGACAATTATATTACTAACAGTGTTTTGTAAAGCATGCTTGATAATTGTATACAATTCTTAATAAATCAAGCTCAATCGGAAACTAAAAAAAGTAAAACGGTAAAATTGTAATATTTATTTACGATGTTGTCTAATATTTGTAAAGCATGCATTAAAAAACTTCCCACTTTCGTCAGTAGTCATTTTAGCTGGAGGTTCATACCGCGTAGCACTTGGACTCATACGATCTGGGTTCGAGTCTCGATCGAGCTTTGATTATTGTAACTCTGTTCATTAAACACGCCCTAGAGAAGTTGAAACCATTAGTGCACGTTCAAGACTCAGGTGGCTTGAGTGTGAGTGGCCAAGCCGAGCAGGAGAATGTGCTCTGCCTGTTGCAGCAGTTAATGTGCACATTATCTCTGCTCGAGTGAAGGCGAGTTCCCGCCTGGCTTAGACTTGTAGCAGGAGTTGATAGGGACTTCGTAGTCATCATGCTTCGAGTGTGACGTCACGTGGGACCACGATGCCCAGCCACAAGTAGTACCAGCCATTGGTTGCGCGTGGCAAAGTCGCCCTTATCGCCCCCACGATTCTGAGCATCAAGCACGAAATTGAATACACGTCGTTTGTCCTAAAATCGTTTATCCTAATTGTAGGACAAACGACTTTAGGAAAAATGGCTTCAGGACAAACTATTTTATGGCAAACATATTTTAGGACAAAATTTTTGGATAAATGACTTTAGGAGAAATGACTTAAGGACAAACGATTTTAGAGAAAACATATTTTAGGACAAACGACTTTAGAACAAACGATTTTAAAGCAAATGTATTTTAGGACAAACAACTTTAGGACAAAAGACTTTAGGACCAACGACTTTAGGACAAACAACTTTAGGACAAAATACTATAGGACCAAAGACTTTAGGACCAACGACTTTAAAACAAACCACTTTAGGACAAAAGACTTTAGGACCAACGCCTTTAGGACAAACTATTTTAACGAAAACATATTTTAAGACAAACTAGTTTAGGACAAACTACTTTAGGAAAAACGACTTTAGGAAATACGATTTTAAAGCAAATGTATTTTAGCATTAACGAGTTTAGAGCAAACGACATTAGGACACACGATTTTAGGAAGAATTAATTTAGAGTAAAGAAATTTCGAAAAATGGCTTTATGTCAAACGATGTTAGGACAAACACGCCCCCCCCCGCCCACGAAAATAGCTGCAGGTAGGCGACCGACGTAAGCATTCTGATAGTAGAATGACATCATGTCTCTGAGGAATTATTACGATAGTGTAAAAAATGGTGCCCCTGGAGAGAGGCAGATGTTGAGTTGTGGGGGAAGCGGGGATATAGGAATGTAGTCTGGTCCAGTGAGGACGAAGTTGAGGCAGGTGCAGGCAGAGGGGGCAGTATCACGGCCTGTGGGCTCGTGTCGGACAAGTCTGCCCCCCTCCCCCCATCGAGGTTGTAAAAAACCCTCCCCCCCGGCTAATACAACCACGACACGTGCCACTGACCGTCTCCATTACCGGTCATTACGTCCGAGCACGAGATTAACAAAAAGGACATCACGAGACTGGTTTTCAATAAGGACGTCGGCGCGTGCGAGGACCGCCTCGCTCTGATCGCAGTCGCCCTCCGGCCGTGACGAGGCGGGTTTCCTCAGGGTGTTCCCAGTGGCGCGACACGCTGATCCACAACGCACCTCCACCTGCTGTCATCCCCACGTGGCCAAGTATCAGCACATTCTGTCGCTACGCACACAACCGAAATGCTACGTACACATTGCAGACACAAACAGTGAGTGAAGAGATTTGGGCGGTGAGTATGGAGCATCACCGGAATGAAAGGGGCGGGGGAAACTGGATATCCCCCATAAAACCCACCGGCCAGCGACATCGTTCGGCACGATTACCTAGGTGGGAGGCGAGCAGTCTAACCACTAATCCACCGTAGCACCTCAGGCACAAAAATGATTTGTTTGAAAATACTTGCTTATTAAGGTTATTAAAGGTAGAGTGAGCTTCTTTCAATGCCCTCTCTTTTGGAATAGTAACCAATAAATGTATTTACTCACCTCCCCTATGCTGGCGCTCCCTTGCAGACGACGAGCAAACCAACGCACACAAAATGGTCGCCTCGATACCAGTGCTCCTCGCTGTGAACGGTTGTACCTCCCGCACTCTGGTGGCGGGCGCGGCAATTAAGACGTTAACTTCCGAGTTCAGTGAAAGATATACACTGTGTTTATTTCTCACATCTCCATATTTATTGAAAAAGAAGTGGCGGAAGGATAAAAATTGACTAAAAGTAAAATTACAAGGGCTTCAAAAATCCTCACTTAACCACGAACGGCCTATAATTAACAGTATTTTGTTTAGTCAACTTATCTGCTGTTCTTCCAAAGATGTGCGTTCGTTGCTATGCGCCGATTTAATCATTTAAAAATAATTAGTTGCGCAAAGGAGTCATTTGGTTCTTCCAACATAATATACATATATTTAGTACACAGAACTATTTTACAAGTACATTCAAATAATCGTTTTGGTAACCGTAAAAGATTTAAGTATTTCGTTTGAAGTGAATAAGCATTTGGTTGCCTGGAACAACCTAATGACTGTTATAACAGAACTTGTGGCGAGGTTAAAAACCAGCTTGGTCCAGTAATAACTTCCATTTGTTTGGCTGTAGTCAGGTCAGTAATTTCATTAACTTCGCTCGAAAATACAGTTCGAGAGTTTGTTTGTGATATTCGTGACAATTAGGATCGTAACATTGTTTGGTAGTTCATTTATTGATTCTTAATAATGGCGTATACAATACAAACGAAACAAGTTCAAAAGAAAACAAAAAATAAAGCAGTTATATCTAAAAATATTTTTTTATATAGATGGCCTGTATAACTACTAATTCTCTTTAAAATATCCCTTGGTCTTGGGTAGTCACTTTATTCGACGTTGCTAAGGCATAGTATTCGGTCGCATTAGTTCTTTTGTTTGTAACCTGGAAGAACTCTCGCTTCTTTTTATGATAACAGAACATTTTTAATGTTCGTAGAGACATGGAAATATATAGAGTTGCACCAACCAAATCTTACAAGTTTGTGGTAATCAACATGTTCGTTGATGTGTTTCCAATATTTTAACAACTATCTGTAAATACGACGGAACACAAAGCACACATATACCTAGGTGTGCTAACGACGTCATTTTTGTATCAACTTATGCAGTAGGATCAATGTACGAGTCAAAATATTACTTACTCGCAACACCTAAAATCAGAAATAACATGGGTGGGAGGTTTTACATTCTGAGGATCATGAGCCTCTAGTATCAATATTTCCCCATCCTTCAAAACGAAACTCGAGTAGGGACTAGAGGCCGCGGTGGAGTAGCGGATAGAGCACTCGAATGCCACAAAGGCGAACCGAGTTCTATTCCAGGCACGGTCACATCAGTTAGGTTCCCCGTCTTATATTACACAGGTGTTTAGCAGTGCATGAATCTGTGAGATATGTACGCATGTTTGAATCTTTATCGTCTGCAGTGCAGTCAACAAGGTGTTTAAAAAGTTCACTTGTAAAAATGATATATAACTGAGCGTAATCCTGCTTAAATCGCTATAAGTTACAATTAAAAATTCATATAAAGTTATGTTTAGTCAAATGGCAAACATTGTAAACTTCCTCTTATTTGCATGTTACATTGTAATATTTGTACACGTGTGAATAATATTTCACATGAAAATACTGGACATGGTGTTGCACTACATAACACCATGCGCCAGTTTTTGCAGTCCTTGATTGAAGTGCATACACCTATAAACCTCCCAGCAGAGCGCTTTTCTGGAATAAAAAATATTGTAATGTTTTCCGAGACATTTGTTTGCACTCTCTCATTACACATGTGATAGTCTGCGGGGAAAATGAGATACTCACTTTAATACAATAAATTAAAAGAAAAACAAGATGTTAATATCGAAATAGACTTTTTTTAATGTACATTAGTGTAAAACAATATTGGTGTATACATTTTATTGTAATAAGATGAGAGGGTTGATAACACTGTGTTTAAGGTATCTTTTCTAAATATCTCCAAGTATCATTAGAGACCTATTCGTTGCTAAAAATTTATCTTCGTAGTAAATATTATGTTTATGACAATAAAAAATGTTCCACTACTTGAAGGCTCTTCTCAATGAACATGATATATGCGAAGAAGATTTGATATGTACATGAAACATGTTTAGTGAAATATCAATGAGATTTAAATATTTTGGCAAAAAAATGGTATTCCGAACCTCAAACTTGAGGAACCACGCGTTTGTGAGCAACGAGAATGAGAAAGCCAACAAAAAGTCAACTTCTAGTCTGACATCCCGGCTCCAGAAGTGTTTTGATTGGCTGGGATGGTCCACACTGGATGCAGCGAGGCAGCAGTCTTCGGAGACACCATGGCTCGGTTAACAGGTGTGTGAAATGCAGGAGTAATGGAAAGGTAGAGTAATGAGAGAGGTTTAGAAGTGTGTGGAAGTGACAGTTGTTCTAACAGAAGTGACAATGTGCTTGTCTTGATGGTGCCTCGGGAGAAGAATGCTGCCGCACTGTGGTCAACAGAATCAGAATACTCGGGAACTGATGGTCTGTAGTTTGCGGGATGAGACATGGATGCAGACTGGTATTGCCCATCTTGCAGTAGCAAGACAATATTTCATGATGGGTTAGTGATTTGTGAAGTCCTGAGAAGAGTATGACCTGATGGGGACAATTGATAGTACCGAATCTGCCAATGACCAGTTCGTATTCTATGATGGATTAGTCACCCAAGAAGTCATGGAAACATAAGTTATTCTGTGAGTGGATAGTCCTTATTCCACAACTAATTAGTGACTTGTGAAATAATGGGAATGGAATGACCAGGAGGGGACGACTGGTACTACCCATTCTGTCAGTGCAAGTCCTTAATCCATGATGTATTTTTGACTCACGCACTCGTGGGAATGATATGATGTGTTGAGGACGATTAGTACTACTCAATATATTAGCAGCCAGTCATTATTATATGATGTATGCGTGACTTGTTTAAGTCCTGGGAATGTTATGACTTGGTGGGGACAAATGGTAGTGCACTTTTTGTCAGCTTATTCCATGACGAATTTGTAACCAATAAAATCATGGGAATGGTATGATGTGGTGAGGTAAATTGGTACTTCCCATTCTGCCAGTGGCAAGTCCTTATTACATTATGGATTAGTGACTCATAAAATAATGGGAATGATATTACCAGGAGGGCATGCATAGTAGTACCTATTCTTCCAGTGGTTAGTGCTCCTTCCATGATGGATTTGTGACACATGAAATCATATGAATGGCATTATCTAGTGATGAACATTGGTAATGACAGTTTTTACAATGACCAGCAACTATAACAAGACAGATCATGGCTTCATTATGCCAATAGAGTGGTATGGCTGGTGGGGACGATTAGTAGTATCCATTATTCCAGTGGCCAGTTCTTATGTTATATTAGTGCTTTGTGATGTTATGGAAGTGGTATGATCTGGAAGAGAAGGTTGGTAATACACATTCTTACAGGGGCCATTACATATAGCGTGACGGGTCAGTTCTTAGTGATGTCACGAGACCGGTATGACATGGTGAGAACAGTTGCTAACTATCTCAATGGCCAGTACTTACAACATTAGACAGCCTAGGGATTCGTGAAGTCATGGGAATGGTATGACATGGTTAGTGACTAGTCCTTATTACATTATGAATCACTAACTTGTGAGTTTTAGGGTATGATCAGGTGGGGAAGACCTTTAGTACCAGTTCTGCCATTATTCAGTACTTATTCCATCACGTGTTTGCAACCCATGAAGTCGTTGGAATTGTATGATGTGTTAAGGATTATTATAACTACCCAATATTCCAGTGACCAGTGATTATTGAATGGCAATTTAATGCATTATGATAACCTGAGGATGATGTGATATGGCGAGGGCTATTGGAACTACCCATATTTTTAAAGGTCAGTGTGTATAGCAGAAAGTTGTAAAGTCTTGGGAGTGGTATGACGTCGTGGACAGCGAGTAAACTTGCAGGCGCTGATTGGCGAACGGCGTTCCCACATGTTGCTGGCCAGTGACGTCATTTTGCTGGCGTATGCAGTTGGAGTTCGCCGTACAAGCGGCTGTTTAACCTCTGTATTCTGTGTTACTCTGTGGCAACAACCCGCGATTCCTATCCACGCATGTTGTACACAAACACTCAGGTGCTGTAAGTAGATTGTCTACGTTGCTGCATCGTCTGTACCAAGCTAGCCTAGAAGTAGACGTGTACTCTGCCTTGTTGTTCGGAAACTCACCAGAAATATCTAGGGTGGTGATTTCTTGTGGAAAATGAGGTACACAGGTGTAATGCAACTTACAGTCTAGCTCAACTCCTGAAGGAGATATACCCCCTTGAGAATCGACTTTAGAACTGGAATGTCCGTAAAATATCATAAACGGCTTGGTATTAAACTACGATTTTCTAGGCAGTGTTAATTGTTATCGAGATCCTCAAGCTATGAAAAACCCGGCGTTAAGACCTTTTGGCTTCATAAAAATAATTGGGATACCTGCATTCTTGTTGCATACAATTTTTTCGCATTCTAGTTAAATGAAATTTTGATGCCTTTTATTGAGCAGTATATCCTACTTAACAAAGTGTACTCTTGTTGCAAGTGCCTAAGACTCACCGTTTCTTTCTAAAACTCACACCAAGTTTTCAGCAGCGACGATACAATAATGAGAAAATTGCTTGACAATTGTAGGTAATATTCGCAAAATTGTTTGGGAAACATATTTTTCCTTGCGTGTAAGGTAGAATTGCCGCATTCTGGAGTAAAATTAACATACATAACAGAGGAAAATGTCATACATGGATAGGAAAATTGCCTTACGACGTGTGTATGTGTTAACAGCTCGATGGGAGTACAGGAGAAAAAAACGAAACGAGGCGCCACATTGGACAGCTTGTAGGACTAAGCAATAAGAGTTACTTTTAAGGTAGAAAATATGTAAATAATAATTATCAAATAGTTACAAATATACAGTTTATGAAAAAAGGAAAAAGTAAGTAAGAAAATGTGAATAAAATTGTGTAAAACGGATCGCTTTTTGTTCCCGTATTCAAGTCTCAATATACACCTTTATATTCACCCGCGTGATTTTACGTCAAGGGAATTATTAAAAGACTTGGAAAGGCACTGCCTTCGAATCACCAATAGAGCCACTAAAGAAATTCTACACAAACTTTGCTTTGCATCGCACAAAAGTAAATGAGCAATCTATTACACAAAATAATTAGTATGACCAGCTCCAACAATAACTAATTTGCCAAGTTGTTCTTGGAACGGCGGGAATTATCAAGCTAATTACAAATAGTTTTTAGGACAACTTGTATAGTTATTTCAATTAAAAATTTTTAAGGTAACTTAAATTAATACTTTATTTTTCGTGGTGAACTAATGTAATACGTTAATAATCACTTTTGCTCTTAAGTTGTCGCTGTGGTTTAACGGTTAGCGTCTGAGTAGTCCTTAAGGGAAAGCTCAGCTTAGCTTAGTTATTATTAGGCAGTGTCCTGTCATCCGACCACTGTCTGTGTGTACGGTCCTTCACCTCTGCCGATTGCAAGGCGTCAGGCGTCGAGAAGCTCTCTGCAGCAGCTGGCGAGAGCCACTCCGGCGAAGCTTCGTCTCTCGTAGCGTGTACTCTGTTACAGTCCATGACCACAGAGGCTTGCCTGCTAAGACGTAGCACAGCATTATCACAACTATGTCCCCGGGGACATAACATTAGTAATAAGTTATTTAGGGTATAATTATAATTTTCTTTTCCTTACGCGCTATTCTGCATCTCGTTTAGAATGAGTAACAGCCAGCTAGTGTCGGTACTACTGACACTCACTAGCAGCTCATTTCCCTTTCTTATAGTTTCCAGGATCTACTGGAGATTCCAGAGGAAGAGACTCAGTCGCGCCACTCACATCATCATAGTCAAGTGCAAGCATCACTCTGGTTAAGCCGGCGCCAATTAGTTAAATAAAGAATAAAGTGTCCGCCCCCTCTCTCCTAGTATTTCTTTCCCACTAATCAAGAGCATAGTTCAACCTCTCTTCTTCCTGTAGCATTTCTATTAATGCATGCAATAATTTTGAATTGTTTGCTGTCGGAAGGGTTTTCACGGAGCCTATGCCGGTTTATCCCTTTCTCTTCTTAGTTGGAGGTTAACTATAAGTACACTTAGGGAGGTAGTCATAGCCCCAATCGTTAGTCGTGGCTGCCCAATCCCTCGCTGTCTCCTTGTATGCATGTCTCCTTGTATGCATGTCTCCTTGTATGCACGTCTCCTTGTATGCATGTCTCCTTGTATGCATGTCTCCTTGTATGACTTCCTTCCCTTGTAGGCGTATGGGTCTAACCCTGAGACGCACTTAGCTCCCATCCCTACCTCGGGCTCACACTTAACACTTAGAAATAGGGTAGGTTAGGAAAACAAATCGACTGTTAGCGTCCCGGTGTATCAAGACCAAGGCCCGTGGTTCTAGCCCATACACCGTCCAGGGCCGAGGATTTTACAATTGTTGGTTTCAGCTTATATTCTTCTGAGGTAAGTAATAATGAAAAAAAAAAACCAATGCCTATACTCAGGAATTTTTAAAAATATAATTTTAATATATAATACTAGCGACCAGGTCCTGCTTCGCCTGGGTATAATGTAGTTTTTACAGCGGTACACTAATAAATAAATTGGGAAAAGACAATTTCAATATGATATGATAGTAAATTAGTAAACTACTATCATATATATATCATACATGCACGTGATGCCTGTCTCCCAGAGGGGTAGGCAGAGATTATGGACCTCCATTTACCACGACCCTAACCCTGCTACCGCAGTTTCTAATACACATGCGCCTTCTTCGATAAATGCAGATCATAGCAGTAAAAACCGCATCTAAATTCGTCCAGTAGTTCTCGATATTAGCGCAGTCAGTCATACAGACAGACGCGCGCCAGGGACTTCCTTTTATACCATGTAGTGATTTTCTTACTTGTATGGAATTTTTCCACACTTTTATCAGGTACTTTTGCGTACGATTAGGGAACAGTACTTAACTTGTTAACTGAAATTTACTCTACATTTAAGAGGTAATTTTACCTTACATGTAAGTGTAATTTGCTTCCCTTATGTGTAAGAGAATTTTACCTCGAATGTATTCACAGTGTGACGCCTGGGCAATACTGCTTACACGCAGAGGTATAGCACACCGAAAGCAACCGATATTGAGCCGACTATTCCCAAAAGTATCACAAGTGAAACGATACAGATGGTGTGTGCTAGGCTTATATGTATGTAAAATTGCAGCATAGACAGCATGTCTGGGTTCACATGAGAGCAATTGACGGATATACATTTGATGCACTGTGCTGCTGGCTGCAGTGGTCTGAGAGTACGTGGTTTGTACCAGAAGAAGTACCCGAGCTGTGTGACCCCTCATCATGGAACGTCTGTCGCAGTTGACCAACACATAAGGCAAACGAGTACATTGGCCATAATCATAATGATTCTACTGTGCAATTGTTTGGTACTTGCCGACTCTCTTGAACATGTATGCATGTTTAGGCGAAATCACAGCGACACGGCATATTAGTATGCATGCATAACATACGATGGTTAATTTAGTACATGTCCCACTTAAGTTTAGAAGGCGAAATATCGGTTGCTTACGATGTGTTTACATTCGCATGAGGGAAGCATTGCCTACGTCCCAGGCGTTGTATCGTCGCCGCTGAAATCTGGGTGAGTTTTAAAAGGAAATGGCCCTAGGCGCTTGCAACAATATATATTGCAAATACAAGGAGCCTCTCGGCCTTCGTGCTTTTGTATTTTTACGTAGCGCTCTTAGCCGTTAGGCCATCCCGCACTACGACCGCCTAATCGGTGGGGAAGAGGGATCACGCCCTCTCATCGCAGGTGGCCTAGCCATGCACCTGAGGAAACCAAATACAAAGCCCCAACCTTATTCACAAGTACGACCAGGTACACCATACCACAAGGTTCTGAGACCCTCGCCCTCAGTTACCAATCGTGTGGCCTGGCCGGGGTTCTATCCATACCCCTAGTGTCTTTCCAGGACACAACCGGATCGAGTTGCTGCTCACCGCCCGGTCTTTCTTTGACAGGGAGAATCTCTCCAGACATCCTCCAGCATGCTGAGTTAACCACTGCCAGCACGAGTCCAACCTCTAGTGATCGGTACACCAGAGAGAACCTTTGGTGGGGCCAACCTGATCAGCCCGTGCTCCCACTTATTTGCCATGGCACTAGTGGGTTTTCAATGTCCACCAACGACGCCCACTAGTAGAGAAGGAAGGCGTGTGATAGACTCTGAATGCAAGATTTCTGTCCTTATCAAACTCGGTAGGTCTGGACCCGTAGGTTCCAGAGATCTTTCATGTATCATCACCGTCTCCATACCATCGCCACCCATCCATCCACTAGCAGCGCAGTCGGCGGAGCTGTCATCGGACACTGACCTTTGCCAGACTTTAGAATTTCTGCACCACGAAATTCCAGTATTGGGCCCCATCGGCCTGAACGGCACCTGCAACAAGAGGAACTTTTTTTTGTTAACTTGGACGTACTGTTCAATAACATGACATCAAATTCCGTGAAACTCGAAGGAAACAATTTTGTATGCAATAAAAGGGCGAAGGAAACGTGTAATGCTTCGGACAGAGGATATATTGTTTGTGCCGACGAATAACGATTTTCTCCAGGAAGGAATGAACACAGTGTGAGAGCATGGAAGACCCCATGTGAATGCTACAATGGCACCTCACTTTACACAGCAGACGTTCCCTGCTATTAGCATGATGATTGTGAGGAAACCATCACATACGATTGTCTTTAGTTGCTGGTAGTGACACGGAGTCATTGAATGCACAGCGATGCGTTGAAGTCATTCAACAGCCGCTCGGGCCCCTTTCCTTGCTGAACGCCCACGAGCCAGTTTCCAATGAGATAACTCTCGCATGCAGGCAGAGCTGGCCTCTCAAATGTATTTACGTTATATTCAAACATTTCTGCGGCTTGCCCGATTGCTTGGTTTGTCGCCCATCTGACATTTGTGGGACTAGCTGGTGTGCCAGTTTCCTCCATGTCTGAGCGTTGGTGATTTGGAGCGTACTTTGGATCAACTGTTGGAAAATACGTTCTAGGATAACATGCGGCGTTTGTATGATTACATGTCCGATTCTTCTGGCGCACATGCCCAGGAACAAGAGGTACTAACAGTACAATTTTTCTATGTCGCAGGTGAACGCAAATTCTACTGACGCTATAACGTTGTAAGCGTTCCTTTCTAATTTCTGTAACACCGTTCTAATAAAGTGTTGTTCTAAATCAAAAACTTTTACTTTGAACGTAAATTTTTAAATGCAATGAGTGAATCTCCACCTAGTGATAATTTACCAGAACTTGCGTCACGTGGTCACGCATAGAGTCTAAAATCAACGGGTCCTCAGGTCCTCATCGTTTGACTGGGGACTGAACCTCTTGTGCTTGAAAGTGCGACGGCCTCAACACCAGCGTCACAGCCGCACAATGCGCGTGAGAAACGAGTCTTCACAAAGGAATTACGGAACAAAGAAGAATGGGAAATAGATTAAAGCTTAAGTAATGGTGTAATCAAACTATTTCTAAACTTTTATTTCCTTCAAGACGCTTGATGAAACCTTCCCCATGTGCTTCGTTTATTGAGATCGCAATTCAAACACGAGCGATTGCACCACTGATATGAAACATGGGTGTGTAATTTCTAAGCCTGTATAACTTGTGCTGTGATGACCAATACGAAAGTAACCTTGAAATAAGCAGGGCTTAGTCGAGTTTCGTGGTACTCCTAGGACGCTAAAAGTGGTAACCTGACCCATTCGACTACGCATCAATTTGCAGGATTAGATTACGCAATCCTGAGATGTCTCCAGAGTGCTTCATGTGAACAAGGTGCTTCATGCTCGGTATAGTTAGCATCGTAAACTAATGAACAGGAGTTGTAGAATCTTCCAAACTCACATCGCCAACTAGGAAGACACTCAAAGCACTGGTAAGTGATGCGTCACTCAACGAAGCACCGACCATACGCAGCTATCGTGTGCAATGTGCTCACAATCGCGGACACGCTGACGAATTACTGCAGGTCGTAGCTACAACAATTACAGTCGCCTACAAACTGTGTTATAAAACCAGTGTACAAACGTTCACTTACCAGGAAGGGGCCCCCCCACCACTGTTTTTTGCCCCAGATTCTCTGGAAAATCTGGATGGGACAGTGCCACGCCGGTTTGACTTTATACATTTAGAAGTATTCATTTCTCAAAAAAATTATATTCCATATTATGCGCAATTTTATGCGTTTCTAATTTAATACTAAATAGTAGCCGATAGATGAGTAATAAAATGTGTGTATATGACCAGATTATGTGGGATACTATATTCATGTTTGTTGCCAAAAAATGTATTTACTTACATAAGTCATGAGTTCGGCCTCACCTTAAAATAATATGTGATGTCACTCGAAAAGTAATGAGTGATTAGCTTCCTTTTTAAATTCGCAGTTGTAAGATAAAATTCGAATTTAAAGTAGGCATACATTAAACTGTAACTGCAGACAAGTTCGATGGATTAAATAAACACTAAGGATGAAGCCTAGATTATTGTTCAAATAACTAATCAGAAATGTTTAGCAGAATATTGACACTATATAAAAATGCTAAAATAAAAGTGATGTTTTTTTCCACTGGTTTAGAGTGTTTTCCTTAAAGAATTTTTTTTATTGAAATAGCGTTACAAAAAGTAGGGTATCTTCAGAACTTAACAAAAATCAGACACTTGAGCACTCTTAACCTCCTTAGCTGCCATATGGCTGTAATAGTAAGACATTGTGCCTATTATAAATTTAAAAAAATTGAATATTTCAATGTCTTTTTTTAGGACAGAAATAAAAGTCGATATTTTGTTGTTAATTTATACACTTGGTGATTGAAACATAAATGTGGTGTTTTTAAAAAAGTGTCAAAGTCAGAAAAAAAAACAGCTGTTAGTAGCCCTCTTCTGTAAAACAGTGTTTGAAACTATAGCCACGATGTAGTATGTTTACTGAGCAGATTGCCATATGGAAACCCCATAGCCAATGCTTACTTCGGAGGCAGAAGCCACGTGAAGCTTGTTTATTCCGTTACCGTCACAATGCTCCCTCGCGTCTGGACGTCACCTTGTGGCGGGAAATGTTTCACTAGGGGCTCCCGCCTGCCTGCATATTTTTTCTCCTTTCTTGGGCGAGAAGTGCGGCAGCTATAAGGGTCACACTGACACGTGCTACAAGAGCGCCATCGCCGCTACGCGCAGGGCTCTGAACTGGCGTGCAGTGTTCTCGTAGTGCTGCGTCTACCTATGGCACTTTCAGAGGTGGCCCTATTTTTTATTGGTAGAAAATCTGCAGGAAGTTTCAATACAGGGCCCTTGAGTAGTTTTGTTTGTATCTGACGCATGCATTACGAGATATGGCGCTTTGAAAAATACCTTTTGGAGTACTCAAAAATGATGTTTGTAGCGTGCGTGGCGTCTTGGAAGCACTCACCAGCCCTCGTCTGAAGTGTGTGTTCCTTTCGTAGATCAGCACGTTGGACGCACGTTTAATAGTTTCTTAGGGAAACGTGAATTTCTAACACACTGTATCGCCCGGTAGGTGGGGGCCTTAATGAATCTGCTGCTCGCCCGCGGTCGCACTTGCTTGCTGTCGGAGTTACATTGTCATAGCGACACTTGTAAGGACTACATCCCTTGTGCCTCCAGGACACACTTTACAGGCAGGACCGTGATCCCTTAACCCTTGTTATCTGTCTACCCGTGTTCCCGCC
>NQII01000368.1:405292-421596 GCA_002778355.1 Clitarchus hookeri | reverse complement strand
CGTGAAGACGGGATGTGTGTTCCCCTCCCAGACTGCGTGAGCAGCTGCTGACGTATCTCCTCACAGCAGGACTCAAGATGCTTGTTTACTCACTAAGCGGTTGCAATGTGTGGTGCCGTTTGCTGCACAGTGTCCGTGTCCCAACACTAAACTCTCTATTCGCCAAAACTACTATCATAACCGACGTGGATTGGATTCGGAGTTAGAACACTGTACAGTAAGCAAGTGATTTTAGATGTTTTTATACTTCCTCTAATCAATTTGTAATGCAGTCTGGTTAAACTAATATCGATAAAAGTATTTTATTCATATAAAAGCGTGATGAGGGTGAAGCGAGGTGAGTATGGAGCAGTGTCGGAATGAAAGGGTGGGGGAAACGGGAGAAGCCCGAGAAAACCCGCTGGCCAACGACGTCGTCCGGCACGATTCCCACATGCGGAAATCCGGGAGCGGCTCCAGCCGGAATTTAATCCGGTTCGCCTAGGCGGGAGGCGAGTAGTCTAACCACTACACCTCCACGGCCCCTTTTAAAAATTAAGATATAAACATACACGTTGATCATTGTTGACCATGCGACTTTGACAGCTGTGTTAGTGTGGGGTAGGTCAATGTTGGCTACATGCGCAGAAGACGAAGAAACAGTGTACATCAACTTTCGTCTATTGTTAGCTAAGGGCGTGTAGTCTATTCACGATTACTTCCAACTTTTCTGAGGCTCTGCTAAAGTTCTATCTTCAGTCTTTTTCTCCGACTCTTGCAAACAAAGCTCAACTAAGTCAATAAATTACAATAAAAGGACAACGCACCGCGTTCGTGAGCACTCACTTTAATAATAATTTGCATCAGAACTATTTATTACCAGGCATTAACAATAAATCTATTTCCCCCCCTGTTTTTAATTATATTAATTGTTAATGAAATATTACAACTTTTAGATAAAGCATAACTGAAAGTTCTATTTAACAGAAAATAAGAAACTTTGATGTGAACAGAAGTAGAAAACGACTGTGATACGTGACATAACTTAGAAGACAATCAAACACATCGTATAAATGGGGTGATACTTTTTAAAGGTTTGATTTAAATAACATGAAGACAGCATGTATAGTTACAATTTTCTCCTGGAAGGAGACACGAGAACCAGATGACTCGTGTTAACCACACCTTCTCCGGACCTCCCCCCCCCTAAAAGTCATGTAGCAGGCATTAAGCTACTGGGCATCCACCACGTAAGTTAATTTAAAGTACTTCGCCATGACCCTCCTTAATAACGCGCTAGTAACAAAATTAGAAGCATGCCTTTCATCCCCCCCCCCTCGAAAAATATATATTCTCTTCAAAACCATTGTAAGATAAAAGTTACATGAACCACAGATTCCAGAGACTTTACGCTTAAGAATGAACGTTATATTTAACTGTGGCCTTGGGCATTTAATTTAGAAAGCTATAACATGCATGCACACCGTTTATTACTCGTATGGATATTTTTATATTAAGAGTTGGCGGAAGGATACAAATACGCTGAAAGTAACTTATCAGCACGGCCTTAAAAAGTGCTCACTTTACCGCGAAATACCTGTAACTACACTCTAAACCCAAATCAGTGATATCAATCAGTTAAATAACATTCAGTCAAGGTCAAGTGATAAGCTACTGCTGACTGGCGAATCAAGCAAAGATCTGGGAAGAAGCGACGTGTGGTAGTGGGATTTTCGACAATCAGTGGAAATTACAAACAAATTAGTGGTTTAATTCCCACTGTCTCAGGTTTAGAGTGTACAAGAACATATTATAAAACAATTAATCAATTGAATTTTGGTCAGCATAAATAAAATCTGTCTTTTCTTTTAATAGTGATAAAACTTGGACTCCTGCGGGAGGAAATGTCACCCGTGATTCCTCTTCATAACCACGCCACTGCGTTTGCTCGTGACTNCCAGATGACTCGTGTTAACCACACCTTCTCCGGACCTCCCCCCCCCTAAAAGTCATGTAGCAGGCATTAAGCTACTGGGCATCCACCACGTAAGTTAATTTAAAGTACTTCGCCATGACCCTCCTTAATAACGCGCTAGTAACAAAATTAGAAGCATGCCTTTCATCCCCCCCCCCTCGAAAAATATATATTCTCTTCAAAACCATTGTAAGATAAAAGTTACATGAACCACAGATTCCAGAGACTTTACGCTTAAGAATGAACGTTATATTTAACTGTGGCCTTGGGCATTTACTTTAGAAAGCTATAACATGCATGCACACCGTTTATTACTCGTATGGATATTTTTATATTAAGAGTTGGCGGAAGGATACAAATACGCTGAAAGTAACTTATCAGCACAGCCTTAAAAAGTGCTCACTTTACCGCGAAATACCTGTAACTACACTCTAAACCCAAATCAGTGATATCAATCAGTTAAATAACATTCAGTCAAGGTCAAGTGATAAGCTACTGCTGACTGGCGAATCAAGCAAAGATCTGGGAAGAAGCGACGTGTGGTAGTGGGATTNAGGTCAAGTGATAAGCTACTGCTGACTGGCGAATCAAGCAAAGATCTGGGAAGAAGCGACGTGTGGTAGTGGGATTCTCGACAATCAGTGGAAATTACAAACAAATTAGTGGTTTAATTCCCACTGTCTCAGGTTTAGAGTGTACAAGAACATATTATAAAACAATTAATCAATTGAATTTTGGTCAGCATAAATAAAATCTGTCTTTTCTTTTAATAGTGATAACTTGGACTCCTGCGGGAGGAAATGTCACCCGTGATTCCTCTTCATAACCACGCCACTGCGTTTGCTCGTGACTNTAACTTGGACTCCTGCGGGAGGAAATGTCACCCGTGATTCCTCTTCATAACCACGCCACTGCGTTTGCTCGTGACTGTACCTGGGTGTTTGCTGTTCATAGCATTTCGCAGCTGACTTCACATCACGTGCACGATGAGAAGATGCGTGCATGAACCGCGTTGTTACTTGACAAGCCAGGCTTCTCTGCCCCGCACACAGCTGGACGCTATCCGCAACTACATTGGCACGCAAGAGCAGCACACAGAGTAGTCGAGAGTACAGAGGCGGAACGGTGGCTCGAGCTGCGAGTCACGTGCTCCGGCTATATGGTAAGACGTCGTTCATCAGTCAGCACCTGGAGACTCGCTCTCAGCCTGGCCAATTGCGAATACTGATGACGTGCAATAGCCAACCAGGCTTGTTGTCTGTTTCCATGGCTTCGCGCAGCCAATGAGCGATCGAGTTCGCTGACATCACCATTACGCTTCTGTATGATCACCTGTTCTGTGGCCGCAGACTGATCACTCTGCCGGTGGACAGTAGTTATTGGATAAGAGAGCCCTTCAGGGTGTGCCACGCAAACGCCTCGGCCAATGGCAGGAGTCACAGTAATGTACAGCCACTCCGAGTTGGATGTGTTGCCAGATTACAGCGCCAGTGTTGCAGGACAGTAGTGATGGCTGCCTTGNAGCGCCAGTGTTGCAGGACAGTAGTGATGGCTGCCTTGTTACTGAGAGAAAGGTATGTTCCCGCCAAAAAAATACGTACTTGTTTTTATATAACCAAACATATATTCAGCTGCCCCGACATAATATTTTGTTGATTAAACACTACTTGAAAAACAACAAAATAAATTTTGTTCATCTAACCAA
Source organism: Clitarchus hookeri (assembly GCA_002778355.1). Taxonomy (NCBI): domain Eukaryota; kingdom Metazoa; phylum Arthropoda; class Insecta; order Phasmatodea; family Phasmatidae; genus Clitarchus; species Clitarchus hookeri. The sequence goes on along the minus strand of NQII01000368.1, from coordinate 417,937 downwards.
ATACACGATTGAATAAACAAAAATCTGTGTGTCGGGCCCAAAAAATATTATACTGTGAACAAAATATTTGTTTGAAACAACTGTATATATTTGTTTGGCCACTCGTTTGATTGCTTTCGTTCGGAAATACCGCTCGAGTGTTTGTTTGTAATTGTTGTGACAGTTAGGATAGTAACAGAGTTTGCTAGTTCATTTATTGATGGTTAATAATAGTTTAGACATCGTAATAAAACAAGTTCGACAGGAAACTAAAAAGTGAAACTGTAAGTAAAACTTGAAATATTTATTGACGCACGTTGTCCAGTTTTTGAAATGTATTTATTTATTAACATTCTGATTCCTTAAGAATCCACTTTAGCTGAGCTTTCTGAAGCGGACTTTGAGTTTTTTTTATATACGAGTAACTGTTTAATGTACGTCGGGCCAAACAAGTATGTTGTTACAAAAACCAGATGTTACAGTTTTGGGACAGCCAAATAAGAATAACAGAATTAAATGATTTCAAAAACAAAATATTAAACTGATGCAATACAGACAATTGTTTTGGTCGCGCCATAATCTTTGTCTGATTGCACAAAGTGTTGTTCTGGGTGGACGGTCGGTCGCAGTATGTTCCCCTGCTGCTCCCTGGTCACTGGTACCTGCAGCGTCACTCACAGTCTACAGCAACTGCCAAGACTAGATATGAGCTTCAACGATACTTCCAAGTATCCGTGACAACTGTTACTGTGACAAATAAATACCTGTGACTCTTCTGTGATTTTGTCACAATAATACAAACATGTACATGAGCACAAATGTGACAGAGGCGACGCTAACAGAACCAATGTTGACTTGGAAATATCAGCATTTGAAAGTACGTTTATAATATCGTCCNTGACAGAGGCGACGCTAACAGAACCAATGTTGACTTGGAAATATCAGCATTTGAAAGTACGTTTATAATATCGTCCTATTTCTAAGGATTTTTGTTGTTTTACATATCATTTTTGGTTCAGTAGAGAAAAACTGATTCTAAAAATAATATGTGCTTTATCAGAACTATGATAAAAGTGCGTAGAAAATAAAAACATTATACTGTTACGTATTTTACTGCTATGGTTTGTACAATAAAACAGTATGATGGAGCGACGATAATAAAAGTGAAATTAAAGGAATTCATGTGAAGAGACATATTACCGTTTGTATTAGAAGCTTTGATTGTTCAATGAATATTTTGTTTAAAATGACCAAGGCCGTGTCCGAAATGACAAATTCGTTATTTTGTAATTTGTAATTTTGTAAATTTCAATTTGGACGTAGTTGACAGTCGCTTGTTTAGCACTCGCGGAAACACATTTTTACATCAATAGCAAATATTTTTTTAAATTTAAGTGTAATGCTTAAAATTGACGTAATATTTCTACAATCATCACTGGAATGCTGCTAACATGTTAATAAANTGACAGAGGCGACGCTAACAGAACCAATGTTGACTTGGAAATATCAGCATTTGAAAGTACGTTTATAATATCGTCCCATTTCTAAGGATTTTTGTTGTTTTACATATCATTTTTGGTTCAGTAGAGAAAAACAGATTCTAAAAATAATATGTGCTTTATCAGAACTATGATAAAAGTGCGTAGAAAATAAAAACATTATACTGTTACGTATTTTAGTGCTATGGTTTGTACAATAAAACAGTATGGTGGAGCGACGATAATAAAAGTGAAATTAAAGGAATTCATGTGAAGAGACATATTACCGTTTGTATTAGAAGCTTTGATTGCTCAATGAATATTTTGTTTAAAATGACCAAGGCCGTGTCCGAAATGACAAATTCGTTATTTTGTAATTTGTAATTTTGTAAATTTCAATTTGGACGTAGTTGACAGTCGCTTGTTTAGCACTCGCGGAAACACATTTTTACATCAATAGCAAATATTTTTTTTAATTTAAGTGTAATGCTTAAAATTGACGTAATATTTCTACAATCATCACTGGAATGCTGCTAACATGTTAATAAATAATAGAATAATAAATTGTTCAATAACGATTTAAAACAATATTTTTGTTGCTAATATACATATAAACAAAGCACAACACTTGCTTGCTTTTTAAAACATGCCTAGTGTATATTATGAACAGATATTTGTTCTAAAAGAAAGTTTTATTTACGCATTCGCGTATGTGTTTTGAAAGTATTTTTGCTAACATCCTTTAGATGCAAAATACGAAATACCAAATTACCAAACACGTCACCCTTTTTGTATACAAAATTGGGTCACGAAATAATTTTGTCAACAAACCTGCCATTCCAGACACGGCCTGAGCCGTCATCTCTCGGCAAACACGTGAAAATTAGAAAAAAAATTTCCATAATATATTTGATCACAATTATGAGAGATATAACTTAAAATCTTGGTTTGCACAAATTTTAAAAAAGTTATTTTAACATTAATTTTGATTTCACCTGAACAGTATCTTAAAGTCACAAAAGTGCAATGTTGTAATTTTTTTTAAGTACGACTCTTGATTCGCCTGCTGAAAGATTATGCTCCTTGCAATTTTGATATTAAATATAATGCCATCGTTTGGGCGTTTATTAACACTTTTAAACTAGAAATTTGGGTTATGTAACTGGCAGGATCTTATATTTTCCTGATAAGTTTCCACTCCGCTAGTTTACTGTTGAGGTAATTACTTTTTTTCAATTATATTTAGTTTGTTTGATGGTTTTTGTTTACTGTTAATGTTTTTTACAACTACTAGGTATCGTCTTCTTTATTATTTATCGTTTTGTTGTTTTTTGTTATTTGTTTGTGACGTTTCTTTATTCGTGGATTTTATANACGTCTTCTTTATTATTTATCGTTTTGTTGTTTTTTGTTATTTGTTTGTGACGTTTCTTTATTCGTGGATTTTATACTGACATACTGTATGCTCGGCAATGGCATCAGACTATTTTAGTTGTTTTAGTAGTGATTTTGTAACTAAACAAAATTGTGTATTTAGACACGTCAAAGTCAGTTCTAATAACAAAACATTTATCCTGTCTGGAAGGCGATTTACGTAGATGCACTCGAGCGGGCGTCTTGTTCAACTTCCGGTCTGGAGAAGCTGGCGTTGTGTGCCATTACACTGCATTACATTGCAATATTCTTGGAGTCGTCACAGCCAAAATATTCCAGGTCCGTAATGCTTATATCTTTGTCATTTAAAATAATCACTATTGCTTCCTACTTGTTTCCAGTTAATATCACTAGGCCTTATGCTAACCTACTTCCAAACGATGTTCAACAAACTAACGAAGTTTAATATACACCGTACTTTATATACTTGCTAAATTTAAGTTTCAATTTTAAAAATTTCTAGTTTTAGGAACCCGATTGCCAGTCTAATTAAATGGTGCCTGTTGGACTAGAATGACATACTTCGCTCGTGATCTGGGGTCTCGTGAAATTGTTTAGTTGTCATTTTATTGAAATTATATAATACTTTTCAAAACAATTCTCATTATTAATTTCCATACGGTAAAGATATAAATATTTACACCTAACATTTTTGCTAGTTTTACATTTTTGATCTGTAATTTGTAAAACCAACTACTGTATCTCCATGCAATTTTACACACACGTTCTTAAAAGCACAGAGAGTTACACAAGCGTGTGGTGGAAATGCGTAAATGTGTGGCTTTGTAATAATAATGCTTGTTCTAAGTTACTTATTTCTAAGTATGAGTCAAAATACACACATTCCCTGCTAAACAAACTTAAATTGCGTATTTTTTAATGCTAGACGTCGATGACATTTTTATAACTCTATTTAGCTGCCAATTTACAGGACTGAGTACAATGAGATGAGAATTGTAAAATTACACACACGATGTATGTGGATGTCAAGTAATATGGCGGAGTTGTGAAAGAGCTGAGGGTAAAGTTACTTGGTAAAACGTTGACAATGTAAAGAAATTGTGTATTTGCGATTACAGCGAATCTGTAATTTTTNATGTCAAGTAATATGGCGGAGTTGTGAAAGAGCTGAGGGTAAAGTTACTTGGTAAAACGTTGACAATGTAAAGAAATGGTGTATTTGCGATTACAGCGAATCTGTAATTTTTCTTTCATTGAAGCGAAAAAAGACACACACACTCTGACGAGATTACAACTGAGATATTATGTAAACGTACTTTCCGTGGTGAGAAAACACATGGGTGTGACAGTCTGTTTTCTGCTGCATAATAACTGCAATTTTACACAAATTCATTTAAATTAGCAGTACACTATACTTGTTATTTTCGATTTTTAGGATACATTTGATTGGATGCAGAGTAAATAAATATCGGTGTAAAAGTACACCGACTTCGGTGTAGATTCTACTGCCACATACATTTGTGTAAAATCACACCATTTTTTACATTACACGGAGAGCCACGTAAAGGCTACTACAATTTAGAAACCTTCTGTTAATTGGAAAAAAATATACCTTATAGGAATATGAAGGTTGTGAAAGTGGTAGCCAAGATATAATGTTTTAAGTGCTTATTTTAAGTATTGCTTGTAAGTAAATTATGGAACTATTATTAGCTTTAATATTTAATTAAAAACAACCATTCCTTAAAATACCTGGCCATGTATAGAGACTTGTAACAACAGAAACCATGAACTTGGCTGTGAGTTCGATGCTGATAACACGTGACGTTTACAAAATCACACAAATATAAGTAAGTGTATTTCAATAGCGTTATTTGTAAATGAAAAAGGAGACAAATAAATATTTATATTTGATAATTTACTAAATTTACGTAAGAAGTGATAAGATACACTCAACAGTAATCGAAAATGATAATTCAGTAATCAGCTAGTTGATTTCAGAATATAGCCTGCAGCGCTGTCAAACATAGATCTCTGCACAAATGTACCAACAAAGAGACGCCCTGCAGAACACGTGTGGAGGTGTGTTGGTTACTTTCGCGAACTCAGTCAGTGGCAGGTTCGGCTCCAATCACGTGTACACTATCGTTCCTTTTATGATGGGTTTGCAGTTTCTATGTCACTCCCAGGACTATTATTTATCCAGCAATGGAAAGTAAGGGCTATTGCGACTGTATGACGCGCAACCGAGTTGAATGGAAAAGGAAAGAGTCTTACAGCAGTCAATTAATAAATTAATATGCTCCGCGCTTTATTCTACCAGGCGCCTCGCTGAGTCGCAGTGTGCTTGTAATACTAGAGTAGCTATTTCACGTACGCACGATCTGTTTGCACGCGAAAACAAATAACTAGGGACAGGTGTTTTCCGCGAAAATATTAATGGCCATGCTAGACCTCACGTCCACAACCACAACTTCCTATGGTTATTTGCCGCGTGTCTGCCTGAGAAGACATGTTCTTATTTGACTGGGCCAATCGTAATAAAGTACTCCGATACTGAACGTCCGTGATTCGCGGACAGACACTTGAGGCACGTGACATTTAAAACCTTCCAACCACGGAAGTGCATATCAACTAAAGTGTTTCGGAGTATGGTCTTGAAATCTTTTCGCGAAGAACACCTATTCCTACAAATAACACTTAACACTAGGGCTGAGTACAACTCGCAGCAGGTCATGCTTGTTTGCTTGTTGCAAAATCCATTGTGAAGCTCTTCAAGATGGCCAAATTTCCACGTTGTCATATTTCTATAATTTAAAATATTCTTGGTGAATTCCTTTGTAACTAGTACAGGGCTACAGACTACCTGGAAATACACAGGTGAAACAGCTACTTACCCCACCAACTCCAACTGCGCATGACGGCAAGATGGCGTCACTGGCCATCAACATGTCGGAATGCTGTTAACCAATCAGCGGCTGGTAGCTTACTAGCCAGCTGGCAGCTCAGCTAATAGGGACAACACGCAGTGGTGACTCGCATATCTCGCAGCCAGTCAGCCAATCTGAGAATTGGTATACCCATATCACAGGAACCGACCCGCTATTATATTTGTGTATACTTTCATATTATGTGTGACTTGAACACGACTTCGCATATACGCACAATGTATACATGTAAAAGTGTTGTGTAGTTTCACAAAAAATCATTGGAAACAGAACGCTTGGATTTTTTTTTAAAACGCTACAAGAAGACTAGAGCAAATGTTACCAACTAGTCTTAAACTTCAACAAGAAAGCAAGGCGGACTTCAAGATTATTATAAACATGGAAACTGGAGATTTGGGTGTCTCTCAACATCGAGATCTCGAGAGGCGATGAGGGTGAAGTGTGGTTAGTATGGAGCAGCGCCAGAATGCAAATAGCGGGGGAAATGGGAGATCCCCTAGAAAACTCGCCGACAAGCAGCATCGTCCGCCACGATTCCCACATGCGAATATCCGGAAGCGAATCCATCAGGAATCGAACCCGTTTCTCCTTGGTGGGAGATGAGTGGTCTAACCACTATACCACCGCGGCCGCCAAAGACAAGATTAGTTGGTTTTCTATCGCAGGTCTGTGGTAAAGCTGTTTATTTACGCCTGCTAATTTACACAGTGATGTGGGCTCAGTTTTATTTCTGTCTTGAATGGTCCACTTCGCGGGCTGATAAGGACAGCCTGGAGCTTTTCTTATCAGTCATTCCGAGATTTCTGTGACATAAGCAGTTCGTAACGCCATGCTGCTCCGAGTGTCGGCTACAAGTGACTGTCGACTGAAACCACAATGAGAAATGCTTCATAATGCGGGAATGAATTACTATAAATTAAGATTAATTTCCACTATATGTCACGTTCGTGTCACGTTTCTGGTTCGATTTTTCCCCTTACGCTATGACGAGCTATAATCTTCCCCTCAGACATTGTTCCAGCTAAGACACTGATGTGTTTACTGCAGGGTATGATAGACGACTTTTGTAATTGTAGTCCTGGAATGTGTTTCACGAACCCACACACACACATCACGAAATATTATATAATTTTCTTTCTCGTGAATCTGTATTTCTCTAAAGAATTAACGTATTTAATAAATAATCTGTATGGGTACATTTTCATTACAAACGCTACATAACGTTGTCATATACACTAAATCTGCACTGTTCCAATTTGACGGCTTTTATATAAAAGCAACTTTGTAACATGCACATTTAAGCAACTGGTTGATTAAACAATAATACATTAACTAGTATTTTTAGTCTCATTATGAGAATCTGATTCCTTTGATTCATTAAAATAATAGCCATGGTGTGTCGTAATGCAACTATTAACACAATTTGCATAGCAGCACAACATAACTATTATTTTATAATGCATCAGAGAGGTCGGACTCTCAAATTATATATAAAAATACCAAATTAATGTCATTTTGATTAAACAATCAGTTTATTAAATATGCGTGTTGCGTGGTTCCTTTGATACAAGAGCCGTCCAAATAACCCTTTATGTTCCCGCAATAACTTGTGGTTTCGCGCGTTCCAAAATAGCACAATATTCGATGCGCACTGTATTTAAACTTACACAGTAGTTACTTGCTTGATTATCGCAGCCAGTGAGACGCAGGTTCTGTGTTTGAAGGTAATGATATGAGCTAATAATAACCTATAACAGTAGCGAGGTTTGTAAACTAGTTCACCACCACTTGGTCTTGTGCACAGTTCCTCTGCAACACGTCACAATTGTAGATATTCGCTCAGAATGAGATTAATTAAGAGAACGAAGAAAAATGCTGAACGTTCCTCGGGTGGTCCAGTTTCGCAGTTTAGCTGTTATTGAGTCTGATGTATTGTCTGCCACTGAGAGGTTTACTTCGCGGCTTCAGCGAGCTGAAGGATGAGCTACACGACCATGTCGATATACTACAGCTCAGCAAGCCCCAGATATATAAAACCAAGAACAAAATGTGAACTACTTTATATATATGCATGGGGTTTCTTTCATATACTATCACACACAGCAATACTTGACATAGTAAAAAGTTTAGGAATAAAAATGTATTAACTTTTTTTTGTAAAAAGTGTAAAAAACCACAAATCAATACATAAGCAAAAAAAACTTTCTGAAGCATTTGGTGTGGAAATACGATTAAAGTTTATTTTAAAAAAGACTTATTAAATGTTTTTATAAACATATAAATAAGCAAATTTTGGCATTATATTTTTTCAGTGTTACAAAAATATATACTTTCTTCTTTCAAGTGTATCGCAAATCGTACTTTTCTAACAATCTTGGTAATATATATGCAACTTGTTGATAAGGTCTACAGTCGTGCGGTGCTTCAGTGTAAGCAGCTGTACTCCTTCCTTACGAGCATACGGACCCGGTATTTTTTGTTTGCTGTAACGCCTCCAATAACCGCTACTTATTCTTGTCACGGTTATCTCATTTTATTTTTACGATGTGTATGTTAACGTAATGTTTATTTTATTTATTATTTGTTTGTAGCATATAAATCTTATTTACTACAGCTCTAACTCATAATATTAATTGCAAGTTGTTTTAACCTCATAAAATGTATTTGAATTTGATTACGCTTGTAAGATTTTCTGTTTTCATTCCCAAAGTTAATTTTGTGTTGGCCGGTTTGCTTAGAGGAATTTGTAGGTTGGTTACTAGCGTAACGCAATACGTATGCGTAAGATATAATGTAGCCGTCTCGTGATTGGCGCAATGTTTAAAGGCGACGTTTAAGTATGCCGTTTTTAAGGCTTCTAGCCATCTTGGTTTTCCCGTCAGGCAGGCGATGACCTAGGGGGTCGTTGGCCTGAGAAATACTTAATTTTGCTGGTTAATTGGCAGATTCCCGTACAGGAATGCAGACTGCCGCTAGGGCGAAGACGCGCGGCATCTGAAGAGGAATAAGTTAAGTCTAACGCGCTGCCCACGCGGATTATATTTAGAGCCAGGTTTGAGCTACCGCGATTGCGTGTGGTACGGCAAGGACCTCAGTGACGTAGCTAAGGCTGGAAAGCCTAGTGAGGGAAGACTAAGGCCCTCGACCAGCGGAACCAGCTACAGAAGAATGCAAGAGCGGTTGCAGCGATCAAGATGTATTTTAAGTTAAGTATTCTGAACTTTCGATACAGACTGCGCTCATTAAATGATTAATGGTTTTGAGAAACTAATCTGGCTTACGTTACGCCATCTTGGATCATCATTTTTGTTTAAGTTACTCTACATATATGCCTACGGAGCCCCTGAACTGAGTTGGTGAGAGAAAATTATTTATTAATTTAATTTATACATTTTGAAATAATTTAAATTATCTGGAGAGGCTTAGTTATATTTTGAATTTAAAATAGATACGTACTAGAGGGCTACACTCACAGTTACGGCCGCATTAAGCAAAGTTAATTATGAAAACAAAAAGAGCTGCTACATTATACTTAATATTGGCACAGATATTCATTTAATTCATAACGTTCAAACGAAAATCTTTATTTTTCAATTGAATCAAATTTATTTCCTCTCAAGTCTCTGCGAGTATTCTTTTGATCAGTAGCTAGTGGCAGTTGTGATTCGTGTCTTCCTGATGTCTCTTATACGTTGTTGGTAGTCTGCGGAGATTGGCTGTTGCAAGTCTTCCCGAGCTGCAGATATCTTTGGTAAGATGCATATTGCGCTAAGATCAGTGTGGGGTGTCTTTGTGCGCGTTGTCTTCTGTCTACTCTACACTTCATTGCGCTCGATGCACATCGATAAGGGCGAGAATGGCATACGCGCCCAGCGGGCCGTCGCTCTTACGCGCAAGGCGCTGAGTCGGCGTGCAGTGTTTCCACACTTCCCCGTGCAAACTAGACATGTAACAGTCACACTATGATATACGCCATGAAGGCTCATAGATTATACTATAACTGCGTCGTCTTACTTTTCTCCTGCCTATCGACGGAACTGACCAGGCAAGCTTTCAAAATGCGATTTTCTTTACTTTTTATACGACTTTATTCTCTTGCAATACGCTTACTATGGAAAAAACGAAAATTAACGGGGGCCGCGGTGGTGTAATGGTTAGACTACTCACACACTACTAAGGCGAACTGTGTTCGATTCCCGGTGGAGTCGCCCCCTGATTTTCGCATGTGGGAATCGTGCCGGACGATGCCGCTGGTCAGTGGGTTTTCTCGGGGGTCACCCGTTTCTCCCGTCCATTCAATCCGGCGCTGCTCCATACTCACCTCGCTTCTTCCTCATCGGGACTCGAAACCTCGCCGTTAAGAGCCGCTCAAATCTCTTCACTCACGAAAATGTACAGGGTTAGGTATTGGGTTTTTATCTCTTCTGGCAAAAATGCATACACCGAAGGTATTTATTTCCTGAGCCTAACATAAACGCACACACAAGGGACGTAGAGGAATGATGGCCGGACCACTAACTGTTGAAGACACGGGCCGGCAAGGCGGTGGTGGCGAGTTAGCAGGCAGGACGTGGCTGCAGTATCAACGCGAGGCAGGCAGTGCGGCTGTGATTGGCCGGGTGTTATCTGCTGGGACACCCAGGCGGGCGATGTAATCCCCCAGACGACACGCGGCCTGTCGACACCCTGGTGTCCCCGGGGAGCAAGCCGCAAGGAGTCATCCTCCGCCCTTCAGGCTGCTCACTGCACCCTCTAGTGCACTTCACTCTGCTTCCTGCACCCTCAAGTGCACTTCACTCTGCTCGTACAGTTACTCACACACTCGCACACTTCTCCAATCAAACATCTGGAAAATCAACCCTTTTAGAATGTGTCCGTTTATAATGTGTCCGCTTGTTTCTCAACCCCTTAATGTATTACCCCTAGTATACTCGTCCACGTCTGACGTGTTGCAGAGTAGATGAAACCATGGTCGGTGCTGTACAAGTCCAGAAGCTAGCATCTGTACGAAACAGCTTTCTGCTGGACAAGGCTATTGGTTGCTGTGGACATACCAGCTACTTTATAATTGGTTGCTTCTTGTGCCATGGATCTACCGTACATCTTTATCAAAGCGTCAGTTGTTATAAGAAATACGTAAGTATTTCTACACAAAAAAGTTATTTTTTTGAATCACCAGATACAAAAAATTAAAGCGTACGTCCAGGCGTTACATATGTTATGTATCACAAGGGTTGGGGGTGGCGCAGTGTCCAGGGCGCTCGCCCCCCACCACGGCGATCCGAGCTCGATCCCCGGCGGGTTCACTCCCGGATCCTCGCATGTGGGAATCGTGCTGGACGATGCCGCTTGTCGGCGGGTCTTCTCGGAGCACTCCCGCTTCCCCCGCCCCTGCACTCCAGCGCCGCTCCATTCTAGGGTCTCACTTCTGTCATGCCCGGGGATGACGGTCACCTGCGGATCCCAGCTGGAAAGACCGTCACTCGGAGGGTGTTGCCTTGCCCTGGGTACACACGCCATTATTATATGATGTATCACAAGCGTTTAATTCTTCTGTAAACAAAAACGCAACTCATTTGTGGTTACATTTAACTTTAACTTATATTTTATTTATAAATTAAATTAGTTTTTCATTTATAATTAATACAAATTATAGCAACGATAAAATAAGTGTATTGATAATGGCCTGTAAGAAGTAGATCTTCGGGCGAAATATTATCTACACTGAGTGCGCACGAATGCGGTGCGTTGTCTCGTTTGATGTAATTTTCTAGACTTGGTTAAGCTTTCTTTGCGCGAGGCGAAGAAATATCGTGGCAGTAGAACTTAAAGAGGACTTCAGAAAATTCTCACGTAACCATGAACTGAATATACAGCTCGCCATCGTAGCTAGCTGAGCCCTTTTAAAACTAACCTCGCGGTACCACGTATCTACAGGGTTGTACTCATCTCCATGTGCATATATCTCCCGATGATTTGCTGTGAAATATGATGTAGCTCACGGTCAACCGAGCATTTTTTGAAAAACTCCCCAAATATATACTTGTAAGCAGTTTGTGTATTATTCCGCTAAGAGAGAAATTAAGATTGTCGTTGGCTTGATTACTTTGTTCATACACCAGTCAAGTGAATCAATGAGATTATTTAAAAAAAAATAAATATATATATTTTAAATTTTATATATTTTTTACTTATATAGTTAAAAAATAACTAAACTAAATAATTGCAGTATTTACAACTGTATATCCAACACTTTTAATTCAAAGTTAAGAAAAAGAACTACTTTATCTCCATCGTTACCAAGTGTACCGGGTACAAGTGTTGGTACGGATAGTGGTATTTTTCAAAGGTCGGTTTCAAAACTGCACGCTCTCTGATTGGCTGTGCGATGATCTGGGAACGGGCCTTGTGTCCGATTGGCTACTGCGTGCTGCGAAACACCCCCTATTGGCTGGGCCGCCTGTCGACAGATAAGTTACGAGGTGCGGAGTTGACGAATGGCGGTGAGCCACTTCGCTGGCGTGTGCCACTGCAGTTGGTGGAGTAAGCGTGTGTTGCACCTCTGTGTAGTTGCCCACTCTGTGGCGTGGTTTCCAACAGTGCTCAGGTAGACTTGGTTCTCTATCGAAAGCATGACAGTGGCCACAGAACATTGGTCGTTGGCACAAGAATTCAGCGCTATTTTTAAGAACCTACTAATGCACAACTACGGATAGCAGGTCCTGTGTATGACAGTTCCTCATATAGTACGCAAAGGAAGTTGTTATATTTCGTTTATTGTGTGGGCGCGTGGGACAACAGCCAATCAAAGCAGAGTATACAATGGGAAGGGAAGGTGTGGTGGT
>NQII01000368.1:383721-405279 GCA_002778355.1 Clitarchus hookeri | reverse complement strand
CACCTTCCCGTGCATATACATGTACCGAAGGAGAAAATAATCTCATAGGCTTTCTACTGCTGTGCGCAACCTGTTGGCAGGAAGACTCGTGTACAGACATCCGCACTAGTGATCGATAAAGGAACCAGCATTTTTCACGCCAATACCCATATCTGTGTTTCTAAAGTAGAGGTCAGAGCTTAGGCCATGTATCTATTCTAAGAACACTCTCTCATGAGAGCACTCTTTCACAAAACCTGGCGACAGCACTGCTTCGCGCTCTCTCATGCTCTCACTCTGTGGAGTTGAGACAACCGCTTTCTCCTTTTAGAGGCTGCGGTAGCTGAGCGGTTAGCCTGCTCGCCTCCCACCAAGGCGAACCAGGTTCATTCCCCGGTCGGGCCACTCCGGATTTTCGCATGTGGGAATCGTGCCGGACGATACCGCTGGTGAGCGGGTTTTCTCAGGGGTCTTCCGTTTTCCCCGCCCTTTCATTCTGCGCTGCTCCAGTCTCATCTCGATCACCCCATCGGCTTTCAAGACCTAGCTGTTAAGAGCCGCCCGAATGTTTCCTCTCTCTCTCTCTCTCTCTCTCTCTCTCTCTCTCATTTCTCTCCGACGTCACGTCTCGCACACAGCTGTTGCCAAAAAGGCGCGATATCATGTCAAGCTAAAATAACGGTCATATCTATTGGAAGTAATTGATATACGTTAAAATTTACAAGTAATTATAGCACTACCGTGATAATTGTTAGCGCATAAAATATTATTGTTTTGTTTTATATCTTATCATCACGTTGCAGCAAATTGACAAAAATACGAGACCTTGTCCGAAATCCTGATATATGTTCTTATTAATACATATTACGTAAGTTATGTCGTTGACTAAAACAGTACAAATTATTTACTTACAGGTAAAATGCGTCGTGGTTTTTGCCCAGGAAACTACTATAAACTTATTCAAACACGGAAACGATGTAAAGAAATATAGCGCGTGGTCAGAGAGTGCGAGAGAGCGCCAGCGAGTGTACACCTTCGTGCTCTCTCTGTGCTCTCGCTCTTTCGCGCTCTCTCCGACGAACTGAGGTGACCAGAGAGAATGCTCTCTGACGTCATAATGATGTGGTCGTGAGAACGAGAGCACGAGAGAGTGCTCTCTGGACCAACTGGGATCACTCCTGATCAAATGCCAGATATGGCGTTGCTCCTAGTCTGCAGGCAGCACACAATACCATACTGTGAAAGGTTCGGCCTATGCCGCCGGGGCACAAAGCCCCTTTCTCAACGCGACAGTCTTGTAACAGAATAGGCAAGTATACAGACGTTAAATGGCATATTAGTTACTTTTACGCATTCGTACCCATTCGCTGATTGGCTGCGAGAGGTTCTGGGATGAGCGTTATGTCCAACTAACCGCTACGTGCTGCAGTAGATCGACATCCATCACTGCAAAACATCAGTTCTGTTGAATTCTGTTTCCACTTGCCGCCCTCTTATTCTTTAGCACTGTAGTGTATACACTTACTTCAGTGTACAGCTTTCTGTTATGAGTCATGTGAAAGCGGACAAGACAGGGAAACTGCAGCGACACGCCGGTACCCAAGCCACGGGAAGAATCCAAAACCCTCTGCAACAAATATAGTTTGTAAAACATAGACCCAAAGCGCTAGGAGATCTCCCCTCCCGGTGGCAAGGTATACGCTATAATTGTACCACCGGAAACTATGGAACACTTGGCAACACTGAGAGTAAGGCCGGGAGAAGGCACGCCATTAAGTGCGTGTTTTCACGGAGGTCCATTGCTGGCCCACAGTCGTCCACTGTGTCTATAATAAACTAATAGTCAATCGCAAAATAACTTAAATGTACAAGTGTTTGACATCCAGCTTCCCCTCACGTCAATTCGCGACGTTTCCCTGTACTCATAAATTATCAATGCTTTCTTGCCGTTTTAATATAAAACACATGGAGGAAATTAGGCTTGGTACAATAAGAAATATTTACGTATTTCATTTGAAAAAAGTTATGGTACAGACGTGAAAAATTAAACAAGGCGGATGGTAATGGTAAAATATTTTCTGCAGAATCGCTTATGCACGTATTTCAATAAATAAATGTCCCTGGGAACACAATTCTTCTTCTAAAAAATGTAAAAAAACTATTATATGTCAAGTTTTACTTTTATCCCATGAAGTATATTCACAGAGCAAACAACTTAGTAAAAATGATTACAAATACAATTTTTGGGGCTTTGCTACCCATTTTCTTCGAGGGAAAATAGAGAAAAGTACAACGTAGCATTCGTAGTGTAATCGAGTGTAATAATATCATACTGTTACATATCAAATTTGCGAGAAACGCAGCCTCCTTGGAGTGCGCCTCGCTGTCTCGGGAGGAGCCCTTAGCTATTGTCGATACGTGACCTCGAGGCGCCACTTGATAGACTGTTCACGCATAACCTAGCGCTTTCGAAACCAAACTTTGAACAATACTACTGCCCCGTACCTGCTTTTATTTTAACGGACATTCTGACTGGCAGAGCACAGTCAAGTGGGTAATGTTAGAGGGAGAGTAGTTCGATGTCTTGTTGTTCAATTAAAAGTGCTTGGTATTAACATTTGTGAACACTGACATTATTTTTTTTCCTGCTTTGTCAATTTTTTTTTACTGCATATAAACGAGTCACTGTCTACAGATTTCACAGTTTCACTTGAATGACGCTTCTTGTAGTTGCATTTGTACATATGGCGTAAGAACACACAACGTGCATAGAAGTAAATGTTAAGCAGGGCTTTGGGAAGTGCTCAGTTGACGGCGAAGAGTGTATGACTACTGCGTGGCCACATGGCAGAGTCCATGCTGTAACGGTGGGGTCGGCTACATCATGCGTGCTTGGTGGTGGCTTGTAATGACACGGGTGAGGTGCGGTGAGCTGGCTGGCCAGTTCCCAGCGGGGCGGCTACCCTGGAGGGCGTCACGCCGTACTGACTGCCAACACTGCAGACACGTTCCATTCTCCCCGGCCGACAACCCGCGACCTCGAACACACCACCCATAACTCTCACAGACAACAACCACTCTCCTCATATACATATGAACTACTCTGAGCGTCTACATGCACCCCCCGCTAGTCCCCTCCCCAGCCTCAACACTATCCCACAGCCACGTCACAGTACTGCCTCCAGTGTCCGCGGTATTGTAAACAATTTAAGGCTCCCGCCTGCCTGCGTCGTCTTCATCCTTTATTCGGGAGAGAAGCGCGGGAGCTATAAGGGTCACACTGGCACGCGCTACAAGAGCGCCATCGCCGCTACGCGCAGGGCTCTGAACTGGCGTGCAGTGTTCTCGTAGTGCTGCGTCTTTCAGCGGTGACTCCATCATCTTATTGCCTAAACGTCTGTAGCAAAGCTCACAGTCTCCTATCTTAGGATCGTGTCCGGCTAGTATGTTTGAAGGCACGGCAGTCTGAAAAAGCCTTTTTAAATTATATAGGAAGAGCTCCAAAATAATATTTACGACATGCGTGGTAACATTAAAGTACCATTCCTTCCTCGTCTGGGATATGATGTCTTTTAGCAGGTAAACATACTGGGAGCACGTTTAACAGTTTCGTCAAGAACCAGGTTTATAAACACTGCAACGCAGCCAAGCGCCAGGAAGGCAGGCGGGACTCTTAACGGCGCTTGTGCGTGCGAGTGTAAATCACACAACTGCGATACTGGTTCTGAAATAACGCGTGTCTTGGAGTACAACTAGTTACGGAATCTTTTCGCGTATAGCAGGTGGTCCACGCATAAATAAAGTGAGACTTTATGGCAGTGTTACTTTTACTAACATCTAGTCTACTCAGATTGGAGAAAAAAAAAACCAAGATTTCTTATTGGAGAGTTTGGTATAGGGAAACATTCCACCGCGAGGTGCGCTGGTGTTCCGAATTAGTCGCCTTAACTATGGTGGTAAATGGAGAAATTCTCCTTGCCATAATTTTAAGTATTGACTCTATTGTTTTAAACTATTATTCACGCTTTCTAATTGTGCTTCTAAGAGCAAACAGTAAATTTGCAACTTTGATTGGCATTGGGCGTTCATAAGCATGCTAATTACAATAAAAAACGTACGAAATTAAGTGTGAAATAAATATAGCCTTCTTCAAAAGAAACTTTGCTTATCTCATCTCCCTTTGAGGAAACAGCGCAGAAAACCCCGAACAATTATATTTTTTTTTAACCATTTCACTGTTTTTTTTTTTCGATTCAGTTTTCATATTTAAATAAAGTAATTGTGTAAGCCAATGTTTTGCTGAGTCCAGTTTACAACAGAAATCATGTCGTTATATACCCACTCTACCGAGAAGAAGAATGTATGTTCTTCACGTGTGTTCTAACACAATACAAATCTATCATTTTACACAATTATACTTATTTTATGACAACTGCAGTTAAGCCGTTTGCTTACATAGAAAACGGAAATGTCCGGTAGACGCGCGACACCAGTGCACTCTGGCGACGAAGGTGTTTAGTTCCCAACATGAGCGTTGAGCTTCCCGGCCTGAGTAGAGTGAACCGTAACTGAGGTTATCTCGAGCAAAAATAAAATGACTTAGAGAGAAAACTTTTATTTTTGTGTCATTATAGAACAACCTTAAATATTTCTACTCCGACAGGTAGTTTACAGGACGTAACATCGACATGGCGGTCATTCCCGTTATTCTCGCCGTCATTTGTTGTCTGTTACGAGACGTCTAAAGGACAGTTGTGACAGCTCAGGCTGGTCTCACGACTGTCCGTCCCGTCCGTCAGTGTTTCAGCGATTCACAACAATCCGTCGTCCGTCAGTCATTCTAAGCGGTGACATTTCAGTGCGACAACTTAACGTAGTGATATTTCTTTGGTTTGAGGTATGTTTTGGTTGGAAATACATTTTCAAGAGAGAAACATTTTGGGGGAAAAATATTTTCACGTGATAAGAATTTATACTGAATTATTTTTTACATTTTAAATTTATGAACTTGCCACTAGTAATAAACAGAGACAGTTCCACCGCCTTGCATTTTATTTCAAAAAGGCGTGTTCATGTCTTCGGAATGTCGTCAGAACGCGGTGTCCCATCCGTCCGTCCGTTGAAAGTTAAAGTTTGGGAAATATTTTATGAATGAACGGATAAAGAAAGTTGCTCTGCGATTGGTTGAAGATCACGTAACCGCGCCAGACGGACAAGCGACTGGCAGATGGATGGGAGTCCAGCGTTACTGACTTACGTATTATAGCGTATGTAATATCACTTGGTGAGGGTGCTAACACTGTGATTTTAGTTAATCCTAAATTAAGACAGCAAAAATTGTTCCAGAATCAGGAGAGGACAGGGGTTCAAGGAAACCGATTATTTATATGACTTGGTAACTTATACGTATATTAAGCTGTACTTTTCTTTACTGAAATTTTGACCTGGCCCTATAAGCACCTCTGTTCCCATTGGCTGTCACACTACGCACTTGAGGACCGCGATAAGTGCAGCTCAAGCGACGCACTTTGCATTTTTTCTTTGAAAACAAAACATGCACATTGTTTCGCGAGTGCTTAGTAACATCTTACAACAACACTACAGCAAATAAACAATAACTTTCCTCGTGTACAAAATAAAATGTGATTCGCATCTAACCACACGAATGTCCCAGTAAAGGAAATTTGGCAATGAAGAATCACCTTTTCTACCCAGTGGATCAAACAACGCCAGTTACGTCATACGGTACAGTTTCAGAGGGTTTATGTACACAAAGGTGAAAGAGACGCTTCTTCCGCCAAGTCCAGCGCACACGCCGGCGAAAGTCACAAGTCAACACCATGTTCGCCAAACCGCATCTGGTAACGTACTTGCCAGCAGGAAGTCCATCAAGCCAATAGGAAACAATATGCAACACGCAGGAGCCAATCAGACCGAAGACCTGTCCCCAGAGCCTCACGAAGCCAATCAGAGAATGGGTGGGCTCACATCACAGGACCTGCCATGCCATTCCGTAAGACAATATATGCACCACTTGGTGTGGCGGGGCCTTTGTCTTGGACGTACCTACTCCATGATTGGCTGTGCGGGGCTCTGGGAACACGCCTCGTGTCTGATTGGCTACCGCCACCTGCGAATGGTTGCCTGTTAGTTGGGATGCTGGCTGGCAAGTGAGTTTCCAGGAGCTGATCGGCTAGCAGTGTTTGCAACATTTTGTTAGGGTTGGCGGGTTTCCTCAGGGATCTCCCATTTCCCCTCACCTTGCATTCCGGCGCTACTCCATTCTCACACTGCTTCGCCCTCATCGGCCCTCAACTCCCCGTGTTGCTGGTAAGTGACGCCATCTTGCTGGCGTGTGCGGCTGGTGTTCACGGAACAAGCGGCGAATGCACCTCTGCATACTTGAGTGTTCTCTGCTGTAGTGTACGGTGTGGAGTCAACTAGGACGGTGGTAAGTGACAATACAAAGGCAAACTGAATCGTTGTTCTTGCAGTGGTAAATGCAGACGAGTCACAACTTACTGGCCTTTGGTGCCAGTAAATATATGTAAAACTCTTCAACTGTTGAATTCCCGGCACTAATACATGTTGCTTATTAGAGCGTACGAGGAATTAATTAATTAAGACCCTTGATTTATTACCGCAAGTATTCTCGACCACGTGTGATACATTGCGGGGTAGAGGAACTCATGGTAGGAGCAGTGTAAACACAGAAGCTAGGGCCTATACAGATGCCGCCTTCCTCGGGCAATGCTGTTGGCTGCTGCTGACACACTAACTTGTTTATAATTGGTTGAAACTGCTTTACAACTGAATATACTGAAACACGCCCCAAAGGTTTCAGAGTGTCTGTTGTAATAAGAAATTCGTAAGTACTGAACACACCACAATATCTCCTTTTGCAACTATAGAAAAATTAGCGTGTACGTTAAGGGCTTAGATATTTCGTTTTTTTAATTGTACTTGTGTTGCGCCTTAATAGCAGCGAGAGCACGTGTGTGTGGCGGGAGCGTCCGCGGGCGAGAGATGGGCTGTCGAGCCTCCTGAATCTCCCCTCGGGCGGGCGGCGGAGTAATGTAGCTTGTCGCTGTGCACCTGTCTACGTCACGGTGAGGCGAGCACCCTCTCTGGACCATCCCCTACAGTGTATTGCTGTCAGCACCCTCCTCTTGATGCGCAGCCGGGGTGCCATCACCGCCACCCCTTCCAACTCACACCACGTGGTCCTGAACCCTCCCTCCCTCCCTGTCCCTTGCAAACACGCATCTCTGCTCCGTGTCTCTCTTTCCTTGCGTCTAGGGACACCCCCAGCTCTGCGGAAATAGTTACTAACTCAACCCTTCCAGTCCCGAATTAGTCCCTTAACTTATTTTACCGAGCGTAATCGTTCACATCTGACTTGTCGCACAACAGGTCAAATCACAGTCGTTGCTTGCAAGTTCGGAAGTTGTAGTCCATTCACGGTTACTTCCAATTTTTCTGAAGCCCTACTAAAGTTCTAAGTTCACGATATTCCTCCGTCTCGTGATAAGAGCTCGTGATATTCCTCCGTCTCGTGATAAGAGCTCTTGATATTCCGCGAACAAATATGATTACGCGGCAGACTTCAATACTGTAAGCACCCAAAAGCAGTGTGTCTGCTGCCATTGGTTACTGTCTGCTCTAGAAGACGTTTTCATGTTTGATCTGGCCACTCGGAATTCGGCAACATCGGCACGGCTCCTACGTGATTCGTGTGCTGGCAGTTAACACGCGTCACAAAGTTATTCAGCCAATCAAGACAGGTAAATGACCCTACGGTGTTTTGAAATATAACTTGTCTTGAAATATTTTCGCGTAATTGTACTACTCCTACCCATTATGACAAAGCTTAACCAAGTTTAGAAAATTACACCAAAGCGTTTGTGAGCACTCAGGATAATAATATTTTGCAAATAACTATTTATTACGGGGAAATACGAACACATCCTTTTCTCCCTGTTTTTATTCATTTTAATTATAAATGAAATATTATAATTTATATAAAGAGTACAATTTAACCAACGGTAAGCTACATTTACGTCAACACGAGTATAAAATGGTTGTGATGCCGATGTATGTAGGGAAAAAACATGCGGTGATCTCTGAAAACTGTGAAGAAACTGCGAAGAGACTGCAGCACCAATACAAACAGATCCTTTCCCTGGGCAATTCTATTGGTTGTAGCTGACACACAAACTATTTTATAATTGGTTGCTTTTTGCTCTGAGGATCTAATGAAACTCTTTCCGTGGGTTCCAAACTGTTAGTTGCTATGGGAGACTCGTGAGTACTATTCTTGCCATAAAGTTCCTTTTCGGGAACATCTGTAGTGAAATATAAGTTTGTGTGTAATGGGGGTAATTGACCAGCTCAATTGTTGCAATCGTATAATTTTTCGACAGGCGTTGTACCTGTGTGTGTCGCGCTTCCCGCAACAAGAGACCAGCTTATTGCGTGTTATCTAACATAAGCGTTAACCATTCACCAATGAGAGATACAGAACCTTAAACAAAGCAAGTTGCGCGTACATAAGACGTTCGAAACAGCAGCCACTGAGTCCCTGTTGAGTACAGCGCACACCATAAATATTCTTCAAGTGAAACATGACCTACATCAATACGAGGGCTGGACGGATTAGGAGCGTCGAGCACGAAAAAATTTGTTATTTTATATTTGCACAACTCACTGTTCATCGCAAAAATATTAAACTCATTGTTTTCGCATAAACACACGTCAAAATCACAATGTTACTCTTTTAGAAATGTACAAATAATGGAAAATATCTTCCGTGCGGAAATTAGATAATTCACACTAAAAGAAGATTTCAAGAGCTACTTAGAGACGTCTATAACAACGTACAACGTAGTGTTTTGCAATTTCGAAAATTGATGATAATAGGGAAATTCTGGCATATTTTTTATTTGTGGCTGCCCCTGCCTTTTCGTAAAATAACGTTTGCTGTGCATCTTTAAATTAATGAAAACAAGACATTTTATTTGCCCGTGTTAAATTTTCTGCAAATAATTTGGTTTATTTTGTTTTTTACGTTACTAAAGCAACACAATTTTGACTTTAATATGTAATTTCGCAGAAACCATAAGATCTACAAATGTTTTAGCCTGCCGGAGGGAAAAGCACTTAGAGATAATGTCTACAAGTTGGATAGTTTGTGTTGCAAATATAAAATAACAATTTTCTTTGTAACCGACGACCATGACGTTTTATTGTATTTCGTGAATTTTAACACAGATTCTCTTAGATGTCTAAGATACCTAATCGCTTTAGAAATACGTTCACTATTGGAGTAACCTAAGCCTGACCTAAATGTATTCTCTCAGAGACACGTGGTCGCTAAACAAAGGAAAGCTGTAGAGCATGTAGCATACAGAAGTGTGCGCTGCGTCGAACTACTTCCGCAATAATCAGTTGTTCCTGCGCGTTTTGGATAACCAACGAGTACGGACTGGAGAACTTCGCAGACTCACTTTACGACAAGATGTATTTCAAACACATGAGCATTTCTGTCAGGCTTGAAATTGCACCACGGTTCATTTTGCACTCGCGTGTGAAGTGCGAGCCAATAAGAGAACTGCAAGGAAACGATCACAGAACCCCGTGCCACCGGGCCTGACGTAAAACTGGCTGCAGACTGAAGAAGCAGCCAAAATTTGGGCTCGAAAATACCCAGGACAGTGGAGTCTATCCTGCAGCCGTTCAAATCGTAAATTTTTACTGTCCCTAAAAACAGACTACAAACGCTGGGCTCGAAAATACACAGGAGAGTGGAGTCTTTCCTATATAAAGGTGGCATGCGTCTTGGAACTGAGCTATACGCCCAAATATTACATTCTACAGTTATGTATCGTGTGCTGTATGTTCCACTCGAAGTGGAGGAAACACTTGCTGCTCAAGAGGCGGACACTCCTCTTGGTCGAGTGGAAGAGTTGCTAAGGATCGGCAGTCTGTCGCTAGATGGCCGGTTCTCCATTATGTACACTCCAGCACTGGTTGTATGTAATGTTAGACTTCAATACGCTACGCTCACATCCACTGCATTTCTTTGCTTATTGCTTGAGAGGCTGGATATATGTTCAGTCGACATATACTCAACATACCACTGCAGCTACGCTGTACATTTTGTTTTTGTAAATTATACCGAGACATTTTTGTAAATTTACAAAACTTTGTAAAAATACGATAATCTACTTTGTGAAATGTCTTATTTGTAACGTTACAAGAGTCGTGTTTGTAGGCCTAATACAACTAGTTTGTTACGACCAGGAAGTACTTTAAGTCGCGAAGTCAATGTTACAAACTAATACCGTCTGTATGATACTTATTTCACTTAAAGCAAATTAATGTGTTTACGAATGACATGCTTTTGAATGATAACCACTCAGAGAAAAAACGTTTTCTTTGAAGGTAATTTCGAATGTAATATGTTTCATTTCATTTTCCTTTACTTTCAAAGCTCATACAATCACGCTGTTCTGCGTATCGTACCTGTCCAGTTATGTTTGCAACCAACCGAGCAGGCTGTCATACATTTCTTTTTTATTTGCCATGTCACCAATTGTTATCCCGACGCAAAGTTCACACGGTGAAACAACTTATGCTGAAATTACAAAACTCCATCTATGCACCTGTTCAGCCTACACACAGTCTTGAAGTTCTGGATTGCAGTTAATTACCTAAATTACTAACGCCAATCCTTTCCGGCGGGTAAGATTATTACATTGCTGCCCGAGTTAGTATCCCATACTCATGCCACCAAAACAAAATGAAGGCGTGTTGGATAAAGCGGACGTTTGGAGGTCGACGGCTCGAAACTCGGTGCTGGCGGATTAATTTTATTATTTTATTTTTATGTGAATACAATTGGAAATATTTTTCTTCACATATTATTTTTTTATACAGGTGTGATCGTTAGCATTAAAAATGTAATTTCGTTTCCTCTTATCGACAATGCATGTGGGAATAGAAACCATAATCTCGAATATTACAAAAAACCTTTATTGCAATGTTAAAAAGAACTTTTTGTACCGAAAGGAAAAATAAATATTGGCTAAAGGTAAAGAATATTTTTTGAAAAAGTACTCTTGAACGTACCTGAAGCCTGCTTATACAGTTTATTCACAATATCTTCACACTTTATGAAACAAATTTTTGAAAATTCACCATATATGCCGTGTTTTATGGTTATTTCTCAAATAAGTCATGCATCAAAAGTGTTTTATTCTTCTCTTAACATATAATAATGGCGTGTGGGGAGTGCACCCAGGGCAAGGCAACACCCTCCGAGTGACGGTCTTTCCAGCTGGGACCCGTAGGCGACCGTCATCCCCGGGCATGACAGAAATGAAACCCTAGAATGGAGCGGCACTGGAATGCAGAGGCGGGGGATGCGGGAGTGCCACGAGGAAACCCGCCGGCAAGCGGCATCGTCCAGCACGATTCCCACATGCGAAAATCCGGGAGTGAACCCGCCGGGGATCGAACCTGGATCTCTGTGGTGGGAGGCCACTACGCCACCGCTGCCCCTCTTTTAACATAAAAATACGCTATATATTATTTTTGGTTAAAATGAACATTTTCTTACATTTCATCTGTAAGTTATAATACTCCGCCTAAAAAAAGAAGGAAATAGATGTATCAGTAATGCCAAGTAAGAAGTAGTTCTCGTGTAAAATATTATTAAAGCGCGTGAGAACGAATGCGGTACGTTGTGCCGTTGTAGCCCTAAGCTCTGCCCGAGGTGGGGGAATGGCCTAGCAGTACAACTTCAGCCGGGCTTGAGCAAAGTTGTGAGTAACCATGAATGGAGTATAGTAGTTGCCAAGCGCGGAGTGTAGGCCAGGCGCAGTGCTCCGACAGTAGATTGGCCGAGTCAGCTGTCAGCCAGGAGCGTGTGGTGTTACACGAAGCAGATGAAGCGCTGAGAGAGGGCACTTGCCTGACAGAGAGCACTTTGTCTGGGGAGCGCGCGGGCCACCTTATCCATTAGCCGCGTGTGCGCGCGCCTGCCTGCAGGTGCTGTGTGATTGGCGGGCGCGAGTAACGGTGCCTCGTAGATGCTTTAATTACCTGCACACCTCTCGGCCCGCACCGCACACAGACACTTCCTGCCGACATCTCAGCCGCTGTCTGTTGCTGCGACTATCGGCATTGCCTCTTCACGGCAAACAAAGCACTTCTCAAAGCCCTGCTAGGGTTTAGTCCACTCAGGGTGGGAAGCTCAATGCTTTTAGACTGTGTCCGAATTCCAGTTTACAGAATGACTGGAAATTACACCTTTTCCTTGAAATGGGTTACTGTAGAGCCACTTTGCAGTAAACTTTACCAAGCGATAATTCATCCTAAAAATAGTAGTTGTCGTGATACTTTAGGTTTTAAATTGTTCAAATAATTAAAAAAAAACACGTTTCTCTATTTACCGCTAACTTAAAAGTGACCTCTATGAAACACCAACTCCCCTTGCGGCGGAAATTTTCCCCGTGCCAAGCTCTCCAATAAGAAATCCCATTTTGTTCCTAACCTCAGAAGAGTAAACCTCAGAACTGCTTGAGATCTACTTGTAAGTAAATAGTGTATTCTTACGGCATAAGCACAATTAACACTGCCACGAACTCGATCACTTTATTCATTCGTAGGTCAGGTGAAACTGTAAAATTATTAGAAAAGTAAATATTTTACAAATTTGCTAATTCTCACACTTAATGTGCATTGAAAGACCAGAAAACCAAATAAATCATTCAAGTATCTACTAAATTTTAACTAACACTTTTCATTCAAAGTTAAGACAGGGAACTTATTTCCCTCTGTCATTACCAACTTTATTGGGCGTTTATCAATCAGTGCGCACATTAAAATAGACAGAGGTAGGATCAAGGACATTTTGCAAAGGTTGTCTTCAGAAGTGCTGAGTTAACTGTGGACAGGCCTTGGTTGTAGTGCAAACACTTTCCTTATGCCAGGATTGCGATGACTTAGAGTTTCACGTAATACGTTTTAAGTAAGACGTTCACGTAAGCCTGGCTTCATCTTAACTGGCGTGTGTTTCAATGAGAACTATTACGGTCGTTTCACGCAGGCATATAGCCTACGTTCATGTAAAGATAGATTGTCAATGTCAATATTCTGTGTGATGCGTGGCTTTGTACCACGTGATATTGTTGACCAGCCACTATACGGACGGCGTTGCGTTATGTTTTTCATGGTTTTGTTTTTATTTTCGCGATGTCGCCTGCTTATGTTTTTAATCTACCACATGTATGATTTTCTCCTGGAAATTAAGACGAAAGAGTAAAAGAAATAAGGATTGGATTATTAAATTTTTTCATTCGTTAATATTTACGGAGCATTACGTTGCCAGAGTTCATTAATAATGTTCTCGGGAGTAGAAGTGCTTGAACAAAATACAGAATGTTTACCGTTAGGTTTGCTAATTCTAGCGCATCGTGAAATACGACTATTTTTCTCTGTAGATCAATGTTTATTACATAGAATTTATCCTCATATACACAAAAGACATGTCTACATCTCTATTGTACATTTCGTGATGGAGGTTATGGCCATCTCCTAGTTGTTTCCAAGGTCTTAAGAGCCGATGATGGTGTAATTTCGTAAGTTGCAGGACTGTATGTCTCTTCGTATTGTAGAATAAGACTAAGTAGTTATAAATGTAACCCAAGTCGTTTGCGCGTTCCCAGTCCGTCGCTGATTCTAGATGTCATCAGATAAGCCAGTGAATCTGCAGCTACACGGAGGCTGGAGAGATGAGCTGCAGGAAGCTGGGCGGACCAGTCGGGAAGGTAGTTGTGCTGGGCGCGCGGAACAATTAAGAAGCCATCAAGAAGGCAGCATCTCCGGCGCTGACAGACGCAGCCACTTGTTCTTATTTAATTAGCAGGCGGAGGTAATTGCTGCTCTGTCCTGGCGTGGTCACACCTCATCAACAAGTGCGTGCTCGACCTCCCAGAACGTCGCACGCACGCCGTCTACGCACACACAACTACGCATAACGCATCTCTCTCTCTCTCTCTCTCTCTCTCTCTCTCTCTCTGGCTCCAGCCTACCTGCTACTTCAACTGCGCTCTAATGACGGAATTATGACACGTGCCCTCAATATACATTCGTTATCTACGAACAGATAGTACATTCCAGTTAGAGTTGAGAGATGTGGGCGGCTCTTAGCATCGACATCTTGAGAGCCAACGAGGTTGAAATTATGTGGGAATGGAACAGCGCCGGAATGCAAGGGCGGGGAAAACGGGAGATCTCCGAGAAAACCCACCGACCAACGGCATTGTCCGTCACGATTCTCACATGCGAAAATACGGGAGCGACTCCGTCGAGGAATGGAATCCTGTTCGCCTCGGTGGGAGGCGAAAAGTCTGGCCGCCACGCCACCGCGGCCCCTATAAGCGATTGGGGAAAGTATGAACGGTAACGCTTTATCAGTACATCCATAGTAGCTCTCGAGAAATTGTTGAGGAAAAAGTCAAACTCGTACACTGTTTACCATTTTAGTTTATATTACGGAAATGTACAGCAAATGACGGAAACACAAACCGTATTTACGAGAAATAAAGAAAGTCTCAGTTTTTCCTATGGATTCGGGTTTCAGGAACGAACAATGCCGAGTCCACTCGAAGCCTGCTTCGCCACTGTAACCAGGCAATATTCGTTTCTGCAGCAGATAGGACATCCGTGACACTTAAACCTAATATTTCAAACGTCAGAAATTATCACCAGGTATCTCAACTCTTAAATATAAACAAACATTACTCGAAATTGAAAAGTAGCTTATGTATCTCTTTTATAAATACCGAAGTTATACCTAACCCAAGCTAATACCCATAGACCTGCAAAATTCGCTTTATAATTAGGGGACACATTAAACTTCAAACACATGTACCTCATTGGTAATAAGTTTGTTATTGGACCGCACTTAATTTGGCACGCCCTGAGCAACTCTGCTCCNACATTAAACTTCAAACACATGTACCTCATTGGTAATAAGTTTGTTATTGGACCGCACTTAATTTGGCACGCCATGAGCAACTCTGCTCCAATAAACGAACAATTCACAATTGTGTCCAATCATGTACAGTGCTGTCAGAAAGGGAGTGGCTTCACATTTGTGCAGCAGCCAATGGAGAACCGACGCCGGCTGGAATATATACAGCACTGTTAAGTCTAGCCTGGTGACAATTAATAATGCGAATGTTCTATGTCTCTACGGCTACAAGTAGAGACCTGAAACATTCGCGAGCTCAATGACCTGTAGGCTATACTCTATTTTCGTATGCAAAATGATGCAGATATCACTGTTCATTGGTTGCTTGTTGTATTAGCGGAAGACGGTGATTCGGTCTGCATTTTACTGTGTATTTATTACAGGCTGAGAGTTGTCCAGGAGGTGTAATTTAACGGGAGACCAATAACATTAGCAGTACAAACGTACAGGGTTTTTAATTCTAGCTTGTCCCGAAATGAAAACGCGAATTTTTCAGGTATCTAGCTATAAGTAGTCTATATCGTAGGCGAGTAGCAAGAGTCAGAGATAAGCTTTCATATTTTATTACTTTGGTTCAACTCTAGCTCAAGAATAAAATATTTAAAATTTTATAAATTTATTCTTTACACTCAGTAGAACGCCAATATAAAAAAATTAAAGACATTTTTCATTAATTATTTTGAAAGTGGAAGTACGGAAAACTAACTAAGGGAGATATTCCGTGAATTCGCGGAAATTCCTGTGAAATCTAATACAGTCCGTTTTTTTGAAAAACAACATTTATGTGTAATTTTATGGAGAGTTTACGGAGAGTTTTTTTTACCAGGACTTCTGTAAAATGAAGGAAAATATTTTTAACTGTGTAATGAATCTCCCGGCTTTAAACAGGTGTATAGTAAAGCCTAAAATGTATATACATACTTCAAAAATAAGCTTTGCACCAGCTGTATTTATAATTATATTTGCACATGAAGTATGTTCACTGCGTCGGAAGGCACATTACAAAATGCATTTCGTCAAATTGCTCTGAGAGAAAGGCCAGTAAATACTTGTTTGTATTGGGCCAAAAATATATTTAGTTACCGCAACAAAATAATTTGTTGCGGTAAACAAAACTTGAAAAGCAACAACATTACTTTTGTTCGTCTAACAAAATGCACGTTTGAATTAACAAAACATCTGCATTGAGCCAAAATAAATTAGACTGCGAACAAAACATTTTGTTAAATAACTTGTTTGTTTGGAAAGACATTTGATTGCGTTCGTTCAAAAATACAGCTCGAGATTTTGTTTGCCTTCTTTTTGTGACAATTAGTTGGTAGCAATGTTTGTTGGTGCATTTATTGGTTCTTAATAAAGTTATAAACACGCCAATAAAACAAGTTTAACAGGAAACTAAAAGTAAATCTGTATAAACTTGAAACATTTATTCGCGCACGTTGTCCAGAACTTGATACGTATTTATGTAAAATCATCGTACATTCACCAGTAGTCAGTTAGGCTGAGGTTACTATAGAGTAGCGCACGGGTGTTTACCTTATAGCTTCGAATCTCGGTCGGAATTCAGACTTTTCTTACATCAACCGGAACTGTTTAATGCACGTAGATCTGAACAAATATTTGGTTGCACCAACCAAATGTTTGTTTGGCGTAACCAAATAAGAATAACAAAATAATTTGGTTGCAACAACAAAATATTCAATTGCCCTTGCACAAACAACTAGTTTGTTGCGCCAAACAAACTTTGATTTAACAAAACCTTTTTTCTCAGGGTGTTTTTTTTCTAACCTACTCTAAAACTAAGTGTTATATATTAGTCCGCGGTAGGGACGGGATTATTGCGTCTCAGGGCTAACCCCTTACGCTTACAAGGGAAGGAAAAACATGCAAGGAGACGTGCATCGCGGCAAAGAGGGATTGGGTTTCCCATGGCCGAGTTTGGCCATGAAAAACCTCCCTAAGTGTACTTATAGTTAAACTACATCTAGAAGAGAAAGGGAAAAACCGGCACAGACACCGTAAAAACCCTTTCGACAGGAAAGAATTAAAAATTGTTAGATGCATTATGAGAAAATGCTAGAGGAGAAAGATAGGTGGGTACCATGCTCTTTATTATTGGGAGAGGAGAAACTAGTAGAGAGGTGGCTGGGAGGGTGTTTTGGTATTCTGTACAGACAGTGCGTATTTTCATCTCATACTTTCTCTTAGGCCGAGAGCAACCTGATAATTAAGAAATCATGGCGATATAAATTTATATTTTTTAAGGGTCTACTTTGCATCCTGATAGGCTTATATAGTACATTTTCCACTAAATTTATGGCTATTTATAACTTGCGTTACAGTTTAGATTGCTAACTGAAAATTTTTAAAATGGTAAATGAGTAATTTAACGTCCCAAGTTTATGCACAATAACAGTACAGGTACAATGTAAAAAAATTTTTTTTATAAGTTTGAGACTTTAAATTTTTATTGAACGACTTAGGAAGAAATTGAATTAAAATACAATGTTAATGGGAAATTATTTGCCATTTTTTAAAAGCAATAAAAGCTACTTTTATGTAAAATCTTCTGCCAAACAAATTATAGACAGTTGGATATATACCTACAAAGGTTTCATTTCAACTAGAATATTTCTTGGAATTATAGGTAGCCTGTACCATAAAGCCATTCCTTAGAAATGCGACAGATTCATCTGTGATAAGGGTTAAGTACATTTTAAGCAATTTTTAATTTAGGATTTTATCTTAAAACTTGAAACGAATCTTTAAGGCGAACCACGTAATGAATTCATAAATAAATTTCTTGATGAAAGTCGCTACTGTGGTGATATTAAGTATAATTTGGTTTTATAGAGAGTAAAATAGTGATTTAATAATTTTGAAATTAACATATGTCGCTAAATACGTAAATTAAAATAAATCTGAGGACTACGCAGTAAAACCTTTTTGAACTTGATACAAAGAATCATTTGGACAATTATTTGCCAAAGATGTTATTGTAACTCTACAGTTGAAATATTGTAGGCCTGTAGGCCAATTTACAACGCATTATTTTAGAAAACATACAAAATTGTTTATGTAGCTCATTGTCTAATAATAAAATTGAAAGTCGCGACACTTGCTTGTTAAAATGAAAACACAGTTTTGTGAAATTTTTTCCAATTTATTTTTAGTGTTACAAAGACATATATGGCTCCTAGTTTCCAAATAATTATTTGTATATATACGAAAGTAATTAAAGCGCATAAGCTCATAGGCCTATAGGATATTACGTACGGCATAGGTGGAATAATGTTCTTGCGAAAAAAAATTTTGTGCTTCTCCCCTTTAAACCCAATATTTTGTCAGGTAATTCGACCACAATTATTTTCTCCCGCTTATTACCAGTTGAAGCCTCGTCCAAAACCAGTTAAGTAACTGTGTTCCGAACATAAACAATAGCTCTGAAGTATAAGTTCTTGGACTGTAACCAGTATTGTCAGATAAATAAACATTTCCCACGTCCGAGAGAAAAGCGGGTCGACCGTCTTGTTTTTTCCAAGTATGAGGAAGAAGGTAACTAAATAAAAAGAAACAAAATCGTGGGAGACGTTCATACAGTGTTTCCCTCAATTTATTATTTTATCGGCGACATTGTCAGACAGATTTAAACTTAAGAACGTTCACTAATAAAAACATTTTGTTTGTAAGATTTACAAAATAATCTTTAAATTTTAGTGCATTGTTGTTCAAGTCATTCTGCCGTATATTTCAGTGTCCCAAATTCTCCCTGTAGAGCTTCGATCAGCCGGCAATACATCCATTGCCACCAAAATCGATCTATCTTTGCACAATACTGAAGTACTGAACGACTGTGTAATTTAATCAATTTAAGAACTCAATTAATTTAAAAATGTTTATACGAAAACCATTTTTGTAATATTTATTTTTATTTCCGGGCTGGCCCTAAATATATAAAAGAAATCCGCGTTGAAAAAAAAGTGGGAAATTATGACATTGTTGTGGGAATTTTCACCTCGGGGATCTGGCGACACTGGGTCTAACCTGCCACCCATTGAAGTTCACGGACCTCTAAGAAAAAACGGCAGGTGTGCGCAGACGACGCTGAACTCTCGCTGAAACCAGGTGTCATTAAGGCTCCCGCCTGCCTGCATCGTCTTCATCCTTTATTCGGGCGAGAAACGCGGGAGCTATAAGGGCCACACTGACACGCGCTACAAGAGCGCCATCGCCGCTACGCGCAGGGCTCTGAATTGGCGTGCGGTGTTCTCGTAGTGCTGCGTTTACCTATGGCACTTTCAGTGGTGACCCTATCATCTTATTGCCTAAACGTCTGTAGCAAAGCTCACAGTCTCCTATCTTAGGATCGTGTCCGGCTTGTATGTTTGAAGGCACGGCAGTCTGAAAAAGCCTTTTTAAATTATATTGGAGAGCTCCAAAATAATATTTACGACAGGCGTGGTAACTTTAAAGTACCATTCCTT
This sequence comes from Clitarchus hookeri, assembly GCA_002778355.1. NCBI lineage: Eukaryota > Metazoa > Arthropoda > Insecta > Phasmatodea > Phasmatidae > Clitarchus > Clitarchus hookeri. The sequence continues at coordinate 385,776 of NQII01000368.1, read as the reverse complement.
CCTCGTCTGGGGTTTGATGTCTTTTCGCAGGTAAACATACTGGGAGCACGTTTAACAGTTTCGTCAAGAACCAGGATCTCAGACACTGCGACGCAGTCAAGCGCCAGGAAGGCAGGCGGGACCCTTAATGGCGCGTGTGTCCCAACAAAAACTCAATATTTTATACTTGAAGGAAATACCGTTCAGCTTGTACACGTTACTTGTATGTTCTCTGTCATCGCCCACGAAGTGTACTGTCGGTATTCACGCTGCCAAATGTTTTTCGGTTTAAAACATTTTGTAGTTGACGCCATAAAAATTTTGTGGTCACTTTAAATTTATTTTACGGCTGCTACAAAAAAAATCTTTTCGTTCAATACAAAAAAAGTCTGACAGGGTGAATGCCAAAAAAACACTTTGTAACCGCCACGATTTTTTTTTCCAGTGTATAATGCCAACATGTAGTAGTGTTTGGGGAGTGCAAATGAAAAAACACGAGCACATTCGGAGATAATTGACAAAGGCTGGCTGGAAGATCATGTGTTAATTCGTGGAGTACAGTGGAGAGATTTGGGTGGCTCCTAACACCGGCATCTTGAGAGCCGGTGAGGTGAGTACGGAGCAGCGCCGGAATGCAAGGGCGAGGGAAACTGGAGATCCCCGAGGAAAACCGCTGAACAGCGGCATCGTCCGGCACGATTCCCACACGCGAAAATCCGGAAGCGACCCCTCCGTGAATCGAAACCGGTTCACCTTGAAGGGAGACGAGTGGTCTGACCACTACGCCTCCATACGGCCCCTACTCCAGTAGGCACAACGCTGGTGTCATCAGGCTTCGTGTTCGGTTGTAGTGGCTGATATGAAGGGAGATCATTTGACGCTGAACTTGGCGGTGTACTATCCAAGAACGACCTCCTTGTGCGATCTGTTCACACTGAGCTCACCTACACTGCGTCTGAATGCGTTGTGCGCTTAGCAAAATTGCAAAGACTGCTACAAATCAATAATACGTAAACACTTTCTTTATTTCGAGCAATTTTTTAAAAACTGCGAGAACATTTCACAGCAAGATTTTAAAGTTTTCTTGAAGTAACTCGTGGTAGACTATATGTTATGTCAATGTGAATTATCTCAGGTAATTATCCAGTTTAGGGGATTTTCTGTAAAAAAAAAAAAAACCCAGAAAAGTGGTATATTTCCACTCTACTAATTACGCAGAACACAAATATACTAGGGTCATTAATGTATGACTAATTTCGTAATATGTGCCCACCTAACATAACAGAACCTAATCCCACCATGAGTGAATCACTATTTTACATTTTTAAACTAACCTAGGTTTGTAGGGTTTTAAACTAACCTAGGATTATAGGGTTTTAATCTAACCTAGGATTGTAGGGTATTAATCCGAGGTTAGTTAAAACCCTACTATACTAGGTTTTATTAACACCCTACAATCCCAGGTTAGTTTAAAAATGTAAATTAGTGATTCACTCATTGTGGGGTTAGGTTCTGTTGGTTAGGTGGGCAGATATTATGAAATTAGTCATATGTTAATGACCCTAGTATGGCGTCAGGCGTAAACAAGGCGGCAGGCTGCTCGTACTGTTAACTATTTTATTTGATACGTTCTACTTATTTTAACATTTCGTCCTCCTAAATATGAACAAGGTAAGATGTGCAGAACCCATTAATGCTACTTTTGTTAGTCTAGGACGTTTCCTTCAGAAAAGCCCCTAAACTGGATAATTACCTTATCTCATTGCGGTGAGTTACCTACGTTCGCGCACAGACACATATGCGTGTCGTACGGAAACCTTTCAATCACGAGAGGGGATCTGAGATAAAATGTCATTAAATACAAGTGGCAGTGAAATCTTTTCTCGAATATCGGACGCCCCTTGTGATGAGTTAACCGTGAGCAGCCTAGTGCACAGGTACTCGGTGAGTTAGGCAGAGTTAATAAAGGGAGGGAGCAGTGGTTCTTGACACACGCTGGCTGTATTCTCGTTGTGTGTCGCTGCTCGTCTGCGAGGCGGCGGAGGCAACGAGACAGATGTGATCAATGATGCGCGG